>CAWWDR010000804.1:15000-20000 GCA_963942565.1 Maea johnstoni | reverse complement strand
AAAATATTTATTGTCTTCAGAAAGAAAATGACACTCAGCCAACATCTTGGCAAAATGACGTTCTGTCCAGGAAAATAGAGGGAAACTCGGGACAATTCTATAGAATCCCACATACCTGTGGGGGGCAGAGTAGCTGAGTTGGCTCTTCTCCAAAATATGTTGGGACTTTCTTCCTTATTTCTATGGTGCTTTTCTTCAAAATCATATTGGGTCTAGACAACAATTATCTTTTGTAACTCTTAGCATGAACGATGTATGGAGCTCTATCAGGTCTTTTATCTAGATAATTGATAAAGGTAAGCCTTGAAGCCGTGTGAATAACCTGTTAAGTGCTCGTAGTAGATAGTGATGTGTCCTAGGTATATATTAATCATTGTGATGATGGTGCTTTGCAATTACTAAAGAGTTAAGTACGTTATATTCTCCCATTATCGTTAACCTTATTATCAACTTAGACCCCCCTCTCCTCATTTATGGGATATTTGCCCGATGTCTAGAATCTGTGTCCTCGTTCATGGATATTTATTGAGGACATTGTCCGCAGGATGGTTTTCTCTCAAGGACAACATTTAATCAATCAAATATGTAAGGTATCAAAACTGGCAATCATGCAATTACGTCCTTTATCAAATCCATGTGTAGCTATTGATATATTGCAAGCCATTAATTATTTATTGCAAATTGATAGACAATTCCTATTACTACATACACAAAATAGTTGACATGGGTTAACATTGGAATTAGGGAGCCGTCTCTTTTTACATGTCCAGATTATCTGTAGGCACCACCAAAGGTTTTGTGGCATTACCAAAAGAAATTATGTTATGATTATTTGTGGTTGACTTAGCAACAAAAAAATTCGAAAGTTGAATTGAAGTTGAATTCAACGTTAGTTTTGCAGCCTGCACTCCTCTCTAAAACTTATTCATTATACAAACGGTGAAAGAAAAGGAGAGTGCACCAATGATACGTACATAAATGGATAATAGCTTAAGAATGGAATATCGACTTTCAGATTTACCCGTTTATATATATATATATATATATATATATATATATATATATATATATATATATATATATATATATATATATATATATATATATATATATATATATATATATATACATATTTATATTCGTATATATATATATATATATATATATATATATATATATATATATATATATATATATATATATATATATATATACATATATAAATATATATATATATATATAATTTATTTGTTATATCTGCTATATATTCTTTGATATTGATAAAAAATATTAATATCTATATCCTTGTCAGGATTGAGTTGGTTTGGCCTGACAATCTAGTGCACGCTATAATATTCACGTAGAAAAAGTTCCACGCCGCATCCTAGATATCATATTGGATCTAATTCGCGGGAGTGACAGAACGCCCAAGACAAATTGGTTCCTTTCATAACTCCATGATCAAATAGACCAAGCACGCTGAAGCCTTCGACCAACAGACATTTGTCTGATTCTAATACCTGCCTTAAAAGCTTTTACGGATAATTTGTTCATTACTTAACTTAAATACCTTATCATTTTGCTCCACGAGGTATCTTTGTCAACCATAAATCCAATTTTACCCGACAGGGATTAAACACTATTTTTTTCGATGATTTACTGGGTAGTATAGAAAGCTTTATATTTACATAAGGAGTAGGTATATTGAATTATAGTATTGAGTATTTATTGCTGGGTATCGCCCCTTTTTCCACACCTAAAAGCCAATAGAGTGCATAGTATTTGTTCATTAAGTATGGGACAATCCCTATTTATCTTACGCTTAAAGAATTGATCTGTTTAAAAGTGGCTTTTTTACCTGGCATTAACAGCGCATTATGAGCTCAATGCAAAAAGAAGGGGGGGGGGGGGGGGGTACTTGGCATCATTTTGTTTCGAGGGGCAGGTCCTGGCAAGTACTCATATCTACGAGTCATAACCCGTACGAAAGTTGCATGTATGAAAAAGTCATTTTCATGCATGAAAGTGAAAATTTTGCCCCAAATATTTTCTGTGATGACTTTTTCGTCCAAGCGATTTTCCTGGAAAATTGGGCTGTACACTTCTTCATGCATGCAATTCTCAACCATGAACATTTTGGAGGGCAAACTTTTCATTTTCATGCATGACATTTTCATGCATGATCTCTTGATGCAAGCAATATTTCGTATGGGAAGACTGCTTACTTTTATACTAAGACTTCTGAAACAATAACCCTTACCCCAATAGAATGCTATAAATTACATACTTATTCATTACAAATTGTAGAAAAAGCTATGTTGAAATATTCCCCAATGCCTGCACCAACAATACTTTAGGGAAAATGTGTGACCTATACTTCCTTTCAATGAACTGCAGAGGTTTGGGGGAGCGTTGGAAGAGGAGAGACATCGTTAAGTGGTTGAGAGAGAAGAAGGTAGACATAGCTTTATTACAAGACATCCACTGGACTCCTGAACTTAACTCATATATAATGGGGAAATGGGGATACAAAGCGTACTTCTCCTCTTATAAATCAAACGGAAGAGGTGTGGCCATCTTACTAAATAACAGCTTTGAGTTCATCATTCTAGAGACTAAGACAGATATCTATGGGAATTTTTTGATCCTGGAAGTGGAACTGCCAGGCATAATCACACTAATAATATAAACTGTATACGGCCCAAATTCCGACTCCCCTAACTTTTACATAAACGTAGAAACAATTTTGAAAGATCTGGCAAACCCAAATATAATCTTAGCGGGGGACTGGAACCTAACCTTAAATCAGGACCTAGACAACTTACATTATACAAATAGAAATAACCCAAATGCCACTAAAACCCTTCAAGAGCTCATAGATAACAAAGGCTGCATAGACTACTGGAGGGTGAACAACCCCTCCTCAAAGAAATTCACTTGGATGCAAAAAACACCTAAATATGCCAGACTGGACTACTATAGGATCAGAAGAACTGTTCACAGCCATAACTAACACTAAAATTGAGACAAGATGGAAATCGGACCATGCTCCGATTACCATAAACTTCAGTTTTAATGGGCAGCAGAGGGGAAGGGGGACATAGAAGTTCAATAATAGTCTGTAAAAAATTTAAGAAACTAATTAATGAAGAAGCCAGGGAACAGAAAGCAATTTTTGCAGCCTCTACGTATAATTCAGATAGAGTTAGGGACCTCCCAAATAAAGATTTTCAAATAGTCATATCTTATAGACTTTTTTGGGAAACGCTTTTAGTAATGCTAAGGGGAAAGATCATCACATACTCAAAAGGAGGAGAAGACCTTACTAGAGAAAATGGAGGTTTCAGAAAATAGGGACTTAAGAGCACTAAGTAGTGATAAGGAGAAAACGGAATTAGATAATATTAGGGAAAGCTTAGAGAAAATAAGGAAAAATAAATTACAGGGAACTATAATTAAGTTTAGGGCAAGATGAATAGAGTTAGGTTAGAAATCAAGTAAATACTTTTTAAACCTAGAAAAACGTAACTACATAAATAAATCAATAGCACAACTTAAGGATAGTGATAACACAATAACAAAAGATCAAAATAAGATACTAAAAATGCAGAAGATCTTTTACAAGCAGCTCTATGAAAAGAGGACAACAACACAAGACTTTGACTATACTCCCAATACTGCAGGCATGCCTGTTTTAAATAAGGAGCAAAAAATTAACTGAGATTGGGATTTAAACAAAATAAAAGTAGATGAGGCATTAAAAGCCCTTAAAAATAACAAGTCGCCTGGGGTTTTCTCCAGAATTTTCCGTTTTCAGGCAATAACAAAATATCAACAAAATTCAAACCTTTTGTAGGCTGAATTTCCCAGTCTACCCAAGTGGAAGCATCCCCCTTACTACCACGTGGTGATGAGGGCATGGCAATGGTCCTACGGGGATTCCTATTAGAAACCAGGGGGTCATGAGTAAAGCTGTGATTATCAGGACCATTGTGTAATAGAAATTACTGGAAAGCCTAAGGGAATGGTACTTATCACATAGTATGATAGGCATAGCCATGTCTGTAATAGAAAATCCCTGAATGACTATTGGCAATAACATTGCAGTCAGCGTGAGGTTAACCCTTATGCTCCTTCTGGCAAAGATTGCCAATACAAAATGATGCAAAAATCATCAAAAATCACTGAAACCCTATCACATGGGTACTCATCGGAACATACATACATATATACATACAAACATACGTATATACATACATTACCTACGTACATACATACATACTTACATACATACATACAATTACAAACATACATACATGCATACATACATACATACATACATATATATATATATATATATATATATATATATATATATATGTATATATATATATACATACATATATACATACATAAATACATACGTACATACATACATACATACATACATACATACATACATACATAGCATCAAGGGTAAGTGAATAATCGACAATACAAAACAATACAAACAGTAAAGAACCTCCTTTCCATACAGGCGATTCTGGTTTTGGATGATTTAGAACCATCAAAAATGTTGCTTAGAATTTTGTTTTTTTGGAGGAAGAGAATATGGATGAGAGTATGGGAATTGGAACTGGTACTGGCAAGTTCAGTCAAGATGTCAACACAGTCTTGATCTTGTCTACAATATATGTGCTGATACAACATACCTGATATGGTGGCAGATCTCAGATCGTAATCCAGAATCGCTATGTTAATGCGAAACCATTTTATGGTTAATCTCTTACTCAAGCTTGTTAAAGGTCGACGATGTAAAACTAAAGAGACAACCACTACTTGTGGGATTTTGTGATGTATGTGTTTTGGTTAAGAAAGAGACGCGAGGCACTTAATTCGTCAGTGTCGCAGGAGGCAGTACGAAAGAAATGACATGCGAGATTTTGTGATCATGATTTATGTGTTTGGGTTAAGAAAGAAGACGTGACGTACTTAATTCT
>CAWWDR010000804.1:0-10000 GCA_963942565.1 Maea johnstoni | reverse complement strand
CATGCTTCTCAATTGGCTTTAAAATCTGTTGAGAAATAAAGATTTTACGACAGGTTGAAATCGTGGTAATTTTAATTCCAATTATTTTTCGCTTAATCTAAGCTATCTTTTGGTCAGTATGAAATGAAATCATCCGATGCTACGCCTTTCCGTTGCGGTTCAAATCGTTAGAAGCGCCAGCATTTCCTCTACGTGCTCCTCAATTTGCTTATAAATCTGTCGGGAAATGAAGATCGAGGAACAGGTTGAATTGTTGTAAATTTTTTGCTATTTTTTTTGCTCAATCAGTGCTATCTTTTGGTCAGTATGAAATGAAATCATCCGAAGCTACGTCTTTCCGTGGGTCAATTGCCGTGTAGATCATTTTAATAGCAACAATTTCCTGTACATGCTTGAAATCTTAGTAAGTTTTATGACATCTTTAGTAGCGGGAAGAGTTGCCACTGTGATGGACCCGATGTTTACGGCAAAAATGAATGAAGTTTCAAATTTCAAAATCGCACAATTCGTTCTACTATCATTTTACTGCACTCTTAAACCTGTTACGAACTGATGATTTTGCGACAGGTGGAAATGGTAGTGATTTCATACAATTAATCTTATGGTCAGAAAAAAAAATCATCCGAAGCTTCGCGCTCGCTTCCTGGCCATGCCAGCATCATATTATACATTATGACACATTGTCTGTACAAGATTCTCTATGTATGAATTTATGATTATACTTAAGAAGCTAACAGGATAAAAAAAAGAAACATCTGTATTTACAGAAAATAAAAAAAAAGTATTGATGGTGGAAGTTGCGCAATCCAAACACTAAATGCACATCTTTGGTCATTCGTACCGGAAGTTTGGGACAGCATCTTATTTGTATGGAAAGATGCGCAGTAGACACTCACAATGCACACGTTTGGCGACCGGTCATCCATACCGGAAGTTAGTGCAGCAACTTATGTGTGTGATTTCTATATTGTGATTTCTGTTATCTCTTGCTCAACCAAAATCAACTAAATATGTGTTTATTTGAATTGTCTGTATCTACTTGTATCTTTATATAGTAATGTATTTTTTCTATGTCTATGGAACAATGAGCAGGGCTGTCCAAGCTGTCGCATTGTCGCAAAAATTTTGCGCCAGCAGCCTCAGAAAATGCGACACAAGAGTATTTGCGACACGGTTATTTTGCAATATGCATGCGTTCGCCATCTAGCGGTGGTCACCAAAACTAAGTGATCACCAAACAGGGCGTCGTGCGCATGACTAAACATGCAGTAAACAAAGGGACGATGTGAAAATAAAAAAGATACCCCTTCAGTTTTGGATTTTTGGAAAAGGAACGTATTTTACTAAGATTTCTGTAATGTCTATCGAAAACGGAGTTGTTTATGTATACTTACGTTCAGCCAGTTTTGTCAGTGAGTTTGCGATTATGATTATTTTTGCTCGTTTATAATCAGTGTGGACGTGTATTTTTTTCTGTAGTATCTTTGTAGTTGTTAGAAGAAAGAAACACTGTCCATCATTTTTCTCGGCCGGCGAGCACTAGATATCAATAAAACGTTGTATGGGGGTGCCCACAAAGGTAGTCTAATAAAACCAACTTGTCAACTCTAGAAATCTTGTATTAAGTAGACGTGTTGGTAACCAATTTTGTAAACTGTTTAGAAACACAAAAGACTATTGAGGAAAATCAGGTTTCTAATTTAATGCTATAGGAAATTTTGAGGTCTGAAATCATTAATATTTGATATGCTAATACACTTAGGGATGCTGATGATAGTTTTTGAAAAAAAATATGCTCGAGCAATTCTTATTTATAATCCGATGATGCTCACTTACCAAAAAGCTTGCCGAGTCTTATCAGACTGTATTATAAATATTCAAGCTGGCTATATATGTGAAATAGAATGTGTGCCAGTATATTGAAGAATCTTAAGCTTGAATATACAAATCTGTGATAAGTATAACCTATATTGTACTATGTGTGGATTCAGTGTTTCAAGTTTCAACATACATTTCAATTGGTGCTATGTCATAATCTTAATTTAACTTCCCCTAGTGTGTAAACTGTGAACTAAATGACCCCTGGTGGATAAAATCTGAACCATTAAAACGCCACCTGGTGGCAGACGGTAGAAGTATTTTGCTACAGGTAGTTCAAATTTTGCTACAGGCATTTTGGGCTTGGACAGCCCTGATGAGTTATGTGTAGAAATTTATTTGATTTGAAAGATGCGCAGTAGACACACTCAACGCACACGTTCGGTCATCCGTACCGGAAGTTCTGCTGAGCTATTGGTTAAAGAGCTCCCAGGTGTTGTATTTTTCCGCTAAGTTATTTAAAGGATACTTGTGCCATGGTCTGAACAGTATCTAACCTCGTACATGTACAATGCATCAAGATCCTTGAGTATTAAGGCTTAATCATGTAATTTCCCCCACTCAAACTATTGCTTTTTGTATAATACAATAATGAAGCAGTCTGAATGCCTAGTGTATATGATAACGACACCTTAGCTGGAACACAACGAGAAATCACAGCGTGAAAAAAGTCCATATAGCAAATGTCATTAAATGTGAGTATGTCATTTATCCCGTGATGGCGTCAGAAAAGTAACTCTTAAAGGGCAAATTGCTATTTTGTCCTCGACTAGATAATAAGTACAACATATGAGAGCGGATAACGTCTTTAAATGGGTCTCTTAAGTAGGCACCATGTAGGTGGTAAGAAATTAAAGCCTTGGAATCAGTTGTCAGATGGGCCTAGATGTTTTGCAGTATGACACGTTTGACGAATCATGGGGTATCCATTTGATTGAATTACAGTGTCTTATTACCTGTATGGGCTAAGGTAACACTATGCAGTCAATAATGCTTAGCGTCGTAATACAGACCTCACAAGGGGGTGAGCGAGAAGGGGTCTCCACTATCAACCTAAAAACTCAAGTGTCTTGTTTATAATTGGATCAGTATCCTTGGATTTCACTTACCTACACAAAAGAGGAGTACACTTCTGTTTTTTCAATTGTGCGTTTTCTGTTTATAACTAATTGTATTTTGTAAGTTTTATGGCGAATATGTTATCATCATCATCATCATCATCATCATCATGAATAACAACAACATCATCATCACAGCAGAATCATCATCATCATCATCATATAGTCATCATAATCATCATCATTGAGGTAATAACACGAACAGTTCCACTTTGAAAGAAGATACTTCGGTGGATTAGGCTTTTGGGATGGGGTTTGGGCGTCTTGGGGGAGGGGGAGGAAGGGGTTGGGTTTCTTAGTGGTGGGGGGGGGGGGGGGTGTTTGCATGTCTTGACGTGAAATGAAGGGGTTAGTGTGCCTTATAGGGTAGGAGGAAGGGCTTTGGATGATTTCGGGGAAGGCGGAAGGGGGTTTGGTATCTTAGGGGATGGGAAAGGGATGTGATGGTCTTGCCGGAGAATGAAGGGGTTTGTGTGTCTTATAGGTAGGAGGAAATGCTTTGGGTGCCTTAGGACGCCTTAGGGGAAGGCGGAAGGGGTTTGGGTATATTAGGGGGTGGGAGTCTAAGGGGAATGCGTGGTTTGTGTGTCCTAGGGGAGAAAGAAGGAGTTTGGGTAAACTTAGGGGAAAGTGGAAGGGGCTTGGGTGACTTAGCAAGAAGAGGATGAGGTTAATATAGATGTCTTAGATGGAAGGGGGGGGGGGGGTAGTTGGATGACTTAGGGGATGAAGAGGGGGTTTGAGTTTATTAGGGAAAGGTATACGGATGACGAAGGGGTAAACTAAGGGGAAAGTGGAAGGGGCTTGGGTGTCAGGAGGGGGAAGAGGTTCAGATGTCTGGTTTGGAGGGTGCAGGTGTTTGGATTACTTAGGGAAGGAAGATGGGGTTTGGGTTTCTTAAGGGGTGGGATGAGAACGGTGTATGGATGAGGAAGGGGAGGAGGATAGTTTCCGTGTCCTAGAGGAGGAGGAGTGATTTGGTTTTGCCTAATGAATCTCTGATGGTGTCTCGATCTCTGAAACACACTCCATTACATCATTTCTCCTCCTTATGAAGTTTCTTTGTTGCCATCACGTGCCTACTTCCTCTTATCATGGATTAATTACATACTTCCTAATGGAACTCTGTTTGTCCCCGAGTGGAATGGCGCTTATATCACCAGCAATCATAGCTTTTTCCAATAAACAGATGGCTTATCCTTTAGATAAAGCCCATATAGTTAATGACAGCATATCATCTTTTCTTAGTGGAGAAATGGCAGCCCCACAGCTAAGCATTCTATCTATGGATGTCAGGTCTCTGGTTCTGGAGGCTCTGCACTTACTCTCTATCCTTTCCATCTTTCACCTAGAATTATTATGCTTTGTTCTT
The DNA here is from genome assembly GCA_963942565.1 of Maea johnstoni. Taxonomy (NCBI): domain Eukaryota; kingdom Metazoa; phylum Annelida; class Polychaeta; order Spionida; family Magelonidae; genus Maea; species Maea johnstoni. The sequence continues at coordinate 5,632 of CAWWDR010000804.1, read as the reverse complement.
CAACAATGACAAAGGGCCACTTATTGGTATCATTTTATGGCAGTAAATGGCCTATTTGTGCTGATGTGCCTTTAAACCCTCATTCACCCACTCACCCAATCTCTTGCGTGTGAAATAAACAGAAACATTGTACTTAGGATAAAGTACGTTCAGCTCTAGAATAGAATGATTAGCTCTTAGTAGAGCAGGGGCCTCCTTTGCCAAACAATCCAACGTATTAGGATTCCAATAAAGAGAGAGGTTGTCTTTGTATTTAACAGATTTTTCTCTGAGTAAGGGGCGGTTCTATTGCCAAGGATTCCAATCTCTTGCACATCAAATAAACAGAAACATTTTATTTTCAGTTCTTCCAGCCCCATAATAAAATGTTTGTCTCAGAGTAGAACAAAGGTTGACCTTCTTGGCCAGGCAATTCAATGTATTAGACTTTTAATGAAATGAGAGGTTGTCTTCTCGTATATGCCCACATATTTTTTTAGAGTGGAGTACAGAGCAATTTTATTACCTAATGATCCAATCTATTGCATGTAAAATAAACAGAAACAATCTATTTCCAGTGCTTTTAGCTTCAGAATAAAATGATTGTCTCTGAGTAGAGCAGGCGCCGCCATTGAAGGGAGATGTTGTCTTTGGGCGTATGCCAACATATTTTTCCGATTGGATTAAAGGCAGTTGCTATATACAAGAGGTCAAATCTATTGTAATCAAACTAACTGAGGCTTTGTACTTTATTGGTCGAAAGAAGGAAGGAATTGGTTATAGGTCGCTTTCAACAGCTTAGGTCGTATCCTGACGAGATACAAACCAGAACAGGGAAAAGATTCTATGCTCTTCATGAAAAAGATCTGAGAGGTGTATTATAGGCTGCAGTGCTCCTCACAAAACTCTCTTTGAAAGTTGCATAAAAACTTGTATCTAACAGCTAAATGGTAAAGTAATGAGCAGCAATTGGCTGTACAAAAAGACAGGGTAGAAGAAATCATTTTTATATATATCCTGTTGGTAACGTCAGACAAAAACAGTGGCTGGCATCACTGAAATCCTATCCTGATGCATGCAGTTATATGTTAAGACCACTTCGGCTCTGCTCTTTCTCTTTCTTTTTCCTTTCCCCTAAAATCAATATGCTTTGTCATAGTCATCTAGTGACAAAGGATCACTTTTTGGAAAATTGTTATGGCACTGAATTGCCTTAGTGTGCTGATGTGCCTTTAAACCCTCATTCATTCATTTAGTCACAGAGGCTGTCCATTAAATATAGAAACTTCAGCTCGTGACAATGCATTTTTCTACATAATTGAACAAAGGGCAGCCCCAAAGTGCAGGCGATACAATACTGTGTTATTCCAATATTCAGAGGACTTGTTCTTCGCAGAAAACATTCTCAGCTAATGGCAAAAGGCAACACGTGAATATTATCTCGAAGATTTCAGCAATTTCAGCTAATACTGACATGTTTGTCCTTCAGTAGAATAAGGGGCGATGCAATACATTTTGTCAACATCCCCATAAGTGGATGTTTTCTCCGATAGACTGGATTGTATTTAGGAAATGGCACGTTCTACTAAAGGTCATTTTCTTATTTTCCAAAGGAATGAGGGCCACCTCTAAGGCTGAACGGTCCACCTTGTGAATATCACCGCAAAATGGCATGGGATGAGGCCATGATTGAGACACATTTAAGACACAATTTAGGTTAGTAAGGCCTTCCAAAATTAAAAAGAAAATTCCACTTTTTCTCATTTTCCTTACCTTAGGTAAAACCTGCAGTGGGATTGAAACGATATTAAAATCCTCAAAAACAAATACATGTTATACTTACAAATGATATTTATTAAGAAACTTCTTAATTTAATTTTGTGTAGGTGTCTTAGAAATTGGTGAGTATAAGCTGGCATCATTTCAAAGGATTGACTAGGTTTGTCATACTTAACTTTGTGTGTTTCTAGACATTAGAAAGTACTGGCAGATCAGTACGTAACTAAAAACAATGATCAAATTCGAGACTACAATGGGTTAAAAAAGAATATATCCCACTTTCTGACAATCTTTCATATAATTTCAAAATATTCACCTGAATTCATATTCCATTCACATTCAAACTATACTAGTCTTGTTGAATCTGCACTCCATTTATAAAACTTTATTCACAGTTTCATGAGATTTTAACAAAACATACATACAAATTATTTTCATTTAAATGAAATTTCACCAAGCTGAATGATAAGTAGTTATATAAGCCCTCACAAAAATTACCGAGAATGGTTATATTGTCCTTCAATCAATACAACACAGAGAACAGATTTTTATTCCTCACCTAAAAAATACAAAAATATCTAATTTGTTTTTCTAGTTGTGTGAATCTCCAGTGTCAAAATGAATACAGGTAAACAAGGCTATGTCAGATTGAAATCACTTGGAGGTGATATGTTATATATATATATATATATATATATATATATATATATATATATATATATATATATATATATATATATATATATATATATATATATATACAGTATATATATATATATATATATATATATATATATATATATATATATATATATATATATATATATATATATATATATATATATATGTATATATATATATATATATATGTATATATATATATATATATATATATATGTGCTCCTCACAAAACTCTCTTTGAAAGTTGCATAAAAACTTGTATCTAACAGCTAAATGGTAAAGTAATGAGCAGCAATTGGCTGTACAAAAAGACAGGGTAGAAGAAATCATTTTTATATATATCCTGTTGGTAACGTCAGACAAAAACAGTGGCTGGCATCACTGAAATCCTATCCTGATGCATGCAGTTATATGTTAAGACCACTTCGGCTCTGCTCTTTCTCTTTCTTTTTCCTTTCCCCTAAAATCAATATGCTTTGTCATAGTCATCTAGTGACAAAGGATCACTTTTTGGAAAATTGTTATGGCACTGAATTGCCTTAGTGTGCTGATGTGCCTTTAAACCCTCATTCATTCATTTAGTCACAGAGGCTGTCCATTAAATATAGAAACTTCAGCTCGTGACAATGCATTTCTCTACATAATTGAACAAAGGGCAGCCCCAAAGTGCAGGCGATACAATACTGTGTTATTCCAATATTCAGAGGACTTGTTCTTCGCAGAAAACATTCTCAGCTAATGGCAAAAGGCAACACGTGAATATTATCTCGAAGATTTCAGCAATTTCAGCTAATACTGACATGTTTGTCCTTCAGTAGAATAAGGGGCGATGCAATACATTTTGTCAACATCCCCATAAGTGGATGTTTTCTCCGATAGACTGGATTGTATTTAGGAAATGGCACGTTCTACTAAAGGTCATTTTCTTATTTTCCAAAGGAATGAGGGCCACCTCTAAGGCTGAACGGTCCACCTTGTGAATATCACCGCAAAATGGCATGGGATGAGGCCATGATTGAGACACATTTAAGACACAATTTAGGTTAGTAAGGCCTTCCAAAATTAAAAAGAAAATTCCACTTTTTCTCATTTTCCTTACCTTAGGTAAAACCTGCAGTGGGATTGAAACGATATTAAAATCCTCAAAAACAAATACATGTTATACTTACAAATGATATTTATTAAGAAACTTCTTAATTTAATTTTGTGTAGGTGTCTTAGAAATTGGTGAGTATAAGCTGGCATCATTTCAAAGGATTGACTAGGTTTGTCATACTTAACTTTGTGTGTTTCTAGACATTAGAAAGTACTGGCAGATCAGTACGTAACTAAAAACAATGATCAAATTCGAGACTACAATGGGTTAAAAAAGAATATATCCCACTTTCTGACAATCTTTCATATAATTTCAAAATATTCACCTGAATTCATATTCCATTCACATTCAAACTATACTAGTCTTGTTGAATCTGCACTCCATTTATAAAACTTTATTCACAGTTTCATGAGATTTTAACAAAACATACATACAAATTATTTTCATTTAAATGAAATTTCACCAAGCTGAATGATAAGTAGTTATATAAGCCCTCACAAAAATTACCGAGAATGGTTATATTGTCCTTCAATCAATACAACACAGAGAACAGATTTTTATTCCTCACCTAAAAAATACAAAAATATCTAATTTGTTTTTCTAGTTGTGTGAATCTCCAGTGTCAAAATGAATACAGGTAAACAAGGCTATGTCAGATTGAAATCACTTGGAGGTGATATGTTATATATATATATATATATATATATATATATATATATATATATATATATATATATATATATATATATATATATATATATATATATATATATATATATATATATATATATACAGTATATATATATATATATATATATATATATATATATATATATATATATATATATATATATATATATATATATGTATATATATATATATATATATATATATATATATATATATATATATATATATATATATATATATATATATATATATATATATATATGTGCTCCTCACAAAACTCTCTTTGAAAGTTGCATAAAAACTTGTATCTAACAGCTAAATGGTAAAGTAATGAGCAGCAATTGGCTGTACAAAAAGACAGGGTAGAAGAAATCATTTTTATATATATCCTGTTGGTAACGTCAGACAAAAACAGTGGCTGGCATCACTGAAATCCTATCCTGATGCATGCAGTTATATGTTAAGACCACTTCGGCTCTGCTCTTTCTCTTTCTTTTTCCTTTCCCCTAAAATCAATATGCTTTGTCATAGTCATCTAGTGACAAAGGATCACTTTTTGGAAAATTGTTATGGCACTGAATTGCCTTAGTGTGCTGATGTGCCTTTAAACCCTCATTCATTCATTTAGTCACAGAGGCTGTCCATTAAATATAGAAACTTCAGCTCGTGACAATGCATTTTTCTACATAATTGAACAAAGGGCAGCCCCAAAGTGCAGGCGATACAATACTGTGTTATTCCAATATTCAGAGGACTTGTTCTTCGCAGAAAACATTCTCAGCTAATGGCAAAAGGCAACACGTGAATATTATCTCGAAGATTTCAGCAATTTCAGCTAATACTGACATGTTTGTCCTTCAGTAGAATAAGGGGCGATGCAATACATTTTGTCAACATCCCCATAAGTGGATGTTTTCTCCGATAGACTGGATTGTATTTAGGAAATGGCACGTTCTACTAAAGGTCATTTTCTTATTTTCCAAAGGAATGAGGGCCACCTCTAAGGCTGAACGGTCCACCTTGTGAATATCACCGCAAAATGGCATGGGATGAGGCCATGATTGAGACACATTTAAGACACAATTTAGGTTAGTAAGGCCTTCCAAAATTAAAAAGAAAATTCCACTTTTTCTCATTTTCCTTACCTTAGGTAAAACCTGCAGTGGGATTGAAACGATATTAAAATCCTCAAAAACAAATACATGTTATACTTACAAATGATATTTATTAAGAAACTTCTTAATTTAATTTTGTGTAGGTGTCTTAGAAATTGGTGAGTATAAGCTGGCATCATTTCAAAGGATTGACTAGGTTTGTCATACTTAACTTTGTGTGTTTCTAGACATTAGAAAGTACTGGCAGATCAGTACGTAACTAAAAACAATGATCAAATTCGAGACTACAATG
>CAWWDR010000803.1:0-15540 GCA_963942565.1 Maea johnstoni | reverse complement strand
TTTTCTTTAAAAAAAACTTTTGAGAAAAAATATATTGGTGTGACAATTACTGCAAAGCAGTGCTGAAGAAAGTATGTTTTATGGGTTATTGAATTTTTTTTATGAGAAGAGGTCAGGTGTCTGACCTCTTCCCTTCATCATCTTTATCATCTCTCTCAATTAACTTTTGATGAATGTTAATTGAGGAATACTAATTGATATTTTTGAGAAGTGATGTATTGCCTTAAAGTTGATGAGTAAATGTGAAGCTAATTATTAAAGATTTAACATAGAAACCTTAAATAATGATCATTAAGTACTCTGGATTCTGCACAAGGTCAAGTGGTCAACTCTGTCTCAGGAATGTGAGAAAGGTGCCAGTGACTTGATGGACAGTCGAAGTTCTTTAATAGGTTCAGTCACGATTAAGATGGGTATTCACGATTAAGGCATACTTGAAATAAAAAGTGATATTGGGCCAAATTCCCATACCATATCATGAACAATGAGAATATGTGTAACGGCCGCATTTGGTCACAATGTCAAAGTAGTAGACAGGATGATGATGTTTGATTGATCAGATCTGGTCAGCCAGTGGTCAGAGTGTCTGCCCGGTTCAGCACTAGTTTATTAGTCAGTATTGGACAAATCTGTCTGCTAAGTGTAAAAAACAATAAGATATTGCTTTCAGTAGCATCCCTGGGTTATGACTTCTGGAAGCCCTGCTTCAGATGTGTGTCAGGAGTTGTTTCTCATCAAAACAGTTCCGTGGCAGACAGTGTTTTTTCTCTGCAATAGATACGTGGCGGAATTGATTGATTATGGCATCTCCCCTAACAGGGGCAGTTGTAAATTACACATTTGGGAATGTTGTTTATTTCAGTAGCATTCTCCTGTGCAAACTGTGGGGATGCGAGTGCTTGTGTGTGTCTGTAGGTGTGTGTGTGTGTGAGAGAGAGAGAAAGAGAGAGAGAGAGAGAGAGAGAGATGAGAGAGAGAGAGAGAGAGAGAGAGAGAGAGAGAGAGAGAGAGAGAGAGAGAGAGAGAGAGAGAGAGAGTGAGTGAGTGAGTGAGAGAGAAAGAGAGAAAGAGAGAGAGATACAGAGAGAGAAAGAGAGGAGAGAGGAGAGAGAGAGAGAGAGAGAGAGAGAGAGAGAGAGATGAGAGAGAGAGAGAGAGAGAGAGAGAGAGAGAGAGAGAGTGAGAGATACAAAGAGAGAGAGAGATAGAGAGAGAGAGAGAGAGAGAGAGAGAGAGAGAGAGAGGGTTGGAGAGTGTGTGTGTGAGAGGGAGAGAGTGAGTTTAAATGAGAGGGATGCGAGTGTGTATGTGTGTGTGTGTGTGTGTGAGAGGGAGAGAGTGAGTTAAATGAGAGGGATGCGAGTGTGTATGTGTGTGTGTGTGTGTGTGAGAGGAGAGAGATAGAGAGAGAGGGGGGGGGAGAGCAAGAAAGAGAGTGAGAGAATGTGTGTGTACGTGTGTGTGTGTGAGAGAGAGTGAGAGAGAGAGAGAGAGAGAGAGAGAGAGAGAGAGAGGAGAGAGAGAGAGAGAGCGAGAGAGAGACGAGAGAGAGAGAGAAGCCGTTCTCATCTCGGACCAACAGGGCCCTATACACAGCTCCCCACAATATTCCACTCTGAAGTGGGTGAGACCATTGACTAGGCACACAGATGGTCTGGCAACGATAAGCCTAATTCACTTATTATAGCAACTTTTGGGATATAATTGGAGGAAGATTGCTGTACCCAGAAGCAGGGGGAGATTTTAATTGAGCAGATATTATACATGATATTGCTTTAGTTGAGGATTATTTGCTTATTGCAGGCAGATGGTCAAGGCATTTTCAGGCATATATGGGTTAAATTCTAATATCTGAAGAATCCTCTATGTGATTTTATTGCACCACATCTATCAGGAATATTGTTGGGTGATTTCTCAGTATGTCTAATACAGGAGGAGAGATCAACGCCAGCAGTTCTTTTGGGTGTGTATGGGTTAAAAGCTGTATCTGAAGCATCCCTCCCTGCCAGTTGCCTATAAGTACTGCATCCTTTCCATCAGGAATACTGCTTTAGTATTTCCTCATTAAATCTATTCTTGGAGGACACACAACTACTAGCAGTTCTTGTATGTCTTTATGGGTTAAATATCATGTATTTGAAGCTTCTCTGCTGTCGGTTGCCTATGCTGTATCCATTCCAAGGAAGCTGCTATAGTATTCTATAATGTGGGAAGACAATAGCAGCATTTCTCATGGGTATCTATGGGTTAAAATCCCTATCTATAAGAATCTTTTACTGATCTAGTTATTTCTTAGTAGATCAACGCTGCGAGTACACAAGCAAGCATCATTTCTTTTGGGTGTGTATGAGTTAAAATCCTTATCTATAGAATCTTTTACTGCTCTAGTTATTTCTGCATAGATCAACACTGCGAGAACATACAGCTAGCAGAATTTCTCTTGGGCATGTATGGGTTAAAATCCCTATCTATAAAATCTTTTGCTGCCTTGGTTGTTTCTTAATAGATCAACACTGTGAGGACACATAGCCAGCAGGATTTTTATTTGGGTGTGTAAGGGTTAAATCCTCTATCTGAGGCATCTCCCCAGCAGCCATCCATTCTGCCATGAACACTGCTCTAGTAATTTCTCAATAAATCTACTCTATGAGGAGACACAGTTCGCAGCATTTCTTTTGGGTGTGTATGAGTTGAAAATCCCTATTTCTTTCTTTTGGGTGTGTTAGGGCTAAAGCCTCTATCTGAAGCATCTCCCCAGCAGCCATCCATTCTGCCATGAATACTGCTCTAGTAATTTCTCAATAAATCTACTCTACGAGAGGAGCGGCTAGCCTCAGCTTCAGCAGCGGCGACGGCTACGGCGGCCTAGTGGGTTCAGACTACAGCTAGCGGAAGATTGAGCTAGTTAGGACTCAACTCCTAGCCAGTTTGCTGCAGTGTGTGCCTGTGGACAAGAGGAATAACTGGCTGTGTCTGAGGATACAATATAAAGGCAAGCTAGAGGCCACTGAGAGGAGCTGTGTGCCTGACCGACCAACCAACTAGCCACTGCTGCGCCGCCGGAACACACTCCTCCTCTCCTCCTCCTCCTCCTCCTCCTCTCCTACTCCTACTCCTCGACTATCTGCTTTATTATTCAACCTGATTATGCATTGAAATTCAAGGCATTCTCTCTCCGGGGGAATCCACAAGCTCTGCCTACGACTGGTGAAGTCAGCGACGGCCGCTGGCTGCTGCAGGAGAACAGACAGCAGAGAGGAGAGGAAGACTGCGGACCAGCAGGAGTGTACGTCCTGAGCAGCAGCAGCTGATCTACTAGCACATCAGCATACAGTGCTGGATTCTAGGGGAAACTCCGAGAACACAATGGGCAAGGACTCATGTCTTGAAACCAGCTGATCTACTAGCTCATCAACATTCTGTGCTGGATTCTAGGGGAAACTCCCGAGAACACAATGGGCAAGGACTCATGTCTTGAAAACCAGCTGATCTACCAGCTCATCAACATTTGTTGGATTCTAGGGAAACTCCCTAGAACACAATGGGCAAGGAGTCTATGTCCTGAAAACCAGCTGATCTATTAGCTGATCAACATTCTGTGCTGGATTCCTGGGAAAACTCCTTACAACACAATGGGCAAGTAGTGGAGCTGATCAACTAGCACATCAACATACAGTGCTGGATTCTGGGGGAAACTCCCTACTAGAACACAATGGGCAAGGAGTCCATATCCTGAACACCAGCTGATCAACTAACTCATCTACATACATCCAGTGCTGGATTCCATTTGAGGATCTTATGAAAACAACATACTGGATCAGGATCCTCTGTCCTGAGTAGCAGCTTATCAAATAGTTCACCTATCTCGTACGCCACCAGAATTTATGAAGGGATTTTAAGAAGACAACAAACCAGGACCTACGACCTGAGCAGAAGCCAATTAACTAGCTCACAACATACATCCATCACTAGATTCTGTGGAGAGATCATAGGAGACAATGTACTAGTTTAAAAAGTCCCAGCTGAAGCCAATTATTAACAAACCAATGTCATACCTACTGTGCTAGATTCTAAGGAAGGATTATTGTTGTGCCCTGTAGTGGAATATAACCCCTGCACAAGAAGGGGATCGGCAGCCACAGCGGTATATTTCGTGGCCGGGAGGAACGCTGCAGCTAGACCAAATCATTGTTGACTGCGGAGTAGGGAGTGAGCTCTGCCTACTAATTCATTTCCTGGTGCAATTTATTTTCGACACATGATATTCTTTATGGAATGCTGCCGCTTAGATCAGGGGAACTTGTGGTAGATTCTGGATCAACTTCTAACAATATTGTTGGCATAGTGCACACACAAGAAAACACCCTAATGTCACTGTAAACACTTTCCAGCTACTACCTTCGGTTATTGTATGGTTTCAACCATATATTTTGTTTTGGAGGGTTGACTACACGATTCAACCTGGACAATGGGATACCCACCAGAATATATTATTATCTTCGGATTTTATACACAATAATAACAACACAAAATCAATAAGGCAAAAATCAGCATTCTTTTATCTGGTCTGAGATCCTGGATTTCTTTCTCTTAAGAATTGCCACAAGGAGCAAAGATGTGCAGTAAATTATTTATGAGTGGGATTGTTTGATGTCAAAACAACTGTTGATGTTTCACTGAAAAAGATGTGCAGTAATTATTGATGAGTGGGATTGTTTGATGTCAAAACAACTGTTGATGTTTTACTGATAAAAACAACAACACAATGTGAAAGAACATAATTGATTTACATGAAACATAGCATGCATGACCAATAGCACAATATGATAGTGGGGAATAGTTCATCAACTTGCCAGGATTTCATATTCTTGGTGATAATGACAAAACATAATAACCATAGGTCATGGTGAGCAACATTTCTTTCTTTTAAGAATTGCCACAAGGAGCATAGATGTGGAGTAATTATTGATAATGACAAAACATGATAACTATAGGTCATGGGGAGCAACTGTCTTCAGGCAACTACCACCACGACACCACCATCCTGTGTATGCTCGTTAATACCACTTCAAAGGCGAAATACGTTTCAATATTGAGAAGCCATTTCGCTGTCTGTTACTGAAACACATCAACACTATACTGCTTCAGACCTCCTCCATCGCTAGGCTGTGTGCTGGTGTGGTGGGTGGGTGGATGGACCACTGCTACTGGGTCAGTGGCTGGGTAGTTAACATGGCTCCGAAGGAGGAACTTGATGCTCACTTAGCCGAGTGACCTAACAACAAGGGCATTACGTCACATATGACACATTACCGTAGCCTGAGGCCAGGATACCCCTATATCATCGTCATTCTACCGTAACGCAACCTCACAGACCTACCACACGCTTGATTGGAGAATTTCTCACACAGCTTTTAACTAAAATAACATTTTTGGATGAATCTGTCCCGTTGAGCAAGGCAGTATATATTTATGGTGGTTTGATGTGTTGGGTGAAGTAGGAGCTGTGTGTTTTTGTGGTGATTTCCATAAGGAGGGGGTAGAGTGACAGGCGGGACCCAGTTCCCTGAACTGCTCCTGCTAAGCAAATAAACAGTCAACAACGCTACCACCGCTTCACTTAGACATTCATCTCCTTACACTGACGATCCTGCAGGGATCGGGATCCTCGGAAACTGCAGGATCTGGCACCGTATCCTTATCCTTCAGAATCCTTAGACATTCATCTCCCTACACTAACGATCGTGCAGGGATCGGGATCCTCAGAAACAGCAGGAGCTGCCGCCGTATCCTTATCCTCATCTATCAGAATCTTCCTCCCTCTTGATGTATCCCACATATCTTCCAGCCCATCTGACATACTCTACGCTATCCGACTGATAAACGATTTTATCCATAAATATTTCAGGGAACTATTCCCTCGCAGAGGAGTGGTATCATCTCCCCTTCAAATTTAACCCAAATTTGTATTCTGTCAGATCCTATATGCGGGTCATGTGATTGCACATGTAGGAAGATTCACTAGAAATGTTGATGAAGATAAGGGAGTAGTAGGTGGCGTCAGCATGTGATGGTGATGTTGATATGAAAAATTCAGATTGGGAGATATCTGTCAGTCAGCCATGATGGCTTGATGTTTTGTGGTTCAATAGGCGTTTCGTAAAGGATCTTTCACCCGATTGCCTCTCGGCGGCTAAAGTAAACAGTTATGATAATTGGAGCGGCGGAGTTCCCCTGATCGCTGACCCATCGTTCATATACACATAGAGAAGTGTGAAACAACAACAGGAAGTCCACGAAAGCTGAACGCGAGGAGCAAATGTTGGATTATAAGCAAGGGATGTACATGTGTTTTTACCTCTCTCCGATGCATCCCTGTTGGATTACATAATTAGGAGACATGTACTTCTAGATATACAGTGTTCTACGACAAATATAATTTTCAGTCACAATGTTGACAGTGCAAAACATCTACGGCTCGCCCCGAGCCCCCAGAAAGCGCCCGAGACGTGTTCACTTGGTGGACTTGAGGTAAGTTCCACGCAGTAGACAGAGAATAGTGAAATCTCGAGAGAACCAAGATTGAACTAGATTGATAACAGTTTTGGTTACGTTTCCTATAGCCCATTCATATCTATAGCACTGAGCACCCTAAAATTTCAAGAGAACCAAGATTGAAGCAGGTTGATAGTGTACCTCTAAGTTTTGGTTCCAAAGTCTTTAATAACCCATTCATGCCAGTAGCACCCTATTTTGGTGATATAGGGGGGAGATTTTTTATGAAACGATAGAAAAATAAAAGAGCAATGGTGTCAATAAGCCAAACAACAAATGATCTGCAAAGATTTTGTGAATTTATACTTCTTCTCAAAGTTATTTGTGAAAGTGTCATAGATGGAGACAATAATTGCCACGGTGATACCAATCAGGCAGGAATAGGTTAACAGACTTGTAAGTGTACCTTCCTGCTCGGTCCATCCTTGGGTCAAGTGACCTGCCTTGATGCAGGATGCTTTTCTGTTTCTTAGTTAACCCTTATGTGGCTGGTGACTATTTGACCAATACAAAATGATGCAAAAAAAACTGAAAAATGACTGAAACCCTGGCACATGGGTACTCATCTGAGAGTACTCCGAGCTAGCTATCCAATGAATACCAACATGACAGGGTTTAGATCATTTTCAAAAATCTTTGGGTCCTTGTACTTTGGACAAAAGTACACCTTAGCATTGAAAGGATTAACGCAAGAATGTTTTCATCAAGTAACTCATCCCTTCATTCTGAGTACTGGGTTATTATAGGGCCCAATCAACCTACATCTGCACTGGTCCTAATGTATAGATAGATTGGTTGGTTGCGGGCATGTGTATTATAGGCTCTGATCAAACCTACTTTTGGACAGGTCCTCATGTATAGATTGTTTGGTGAGATGTGGTCATGAGCATGTTTAGGGTTCAGGGTTTGACAATTACCATAGAGGTCTATATAGATAGTGGCCTGATAGGGCCAGTAGACCTTAGAATTGACACGCCCTACCCAAATCTCCACTAGTCCTCTTTTGTATGTTTTAAAAAATATGTCATCCTAGCTTGACTAATCCTACACTGAAATTACTTGGCATTTCTATAGGCAATTAGAGTTCTGAATATTCAACTTTAATATATTCATAGTTCGTACCTCTTGGTGACACCCCTTTTTTCCAAAAAACAAAATGAAAAAAAAAAAAAAAACTCCTGTTGAGAGATATATGCACAATCGTAGTTAAAACATGGTTACAAATGAAGGTTAACAGTGATGGTCAAGAGGTCCTGTCGGTCCACATCAATCAGTTCACCAGGCAGACCATGACCTCAAGTTGAAAAGCTTCAGACAACATGCAGGAATGTTAATGAGATAGAGGTCATTAGGTATGAAAAAATAAACGTGCTAAAGGTGCCCGGGACATGTTCATAAATATTTATACCTCATCCTTTCCCATGCAGGCTTCTCTCGGAGGGGATGGTGATGGAAAGGGCATGCATACATGTATTTATGTACCTCTCTCAAGGCGTCTTCTGTGCTTAACCCTTATACTGCTGGTGGCTAATTTTGCCAATACAAAATGATGCAAAAAACCTGAAAAAATGACTAAAACTCTGGCTTATGGGTACCCATCTGTGAGTACTGAGAGCTTTCATATCAATAGCAACATGACAGGGTTTAGACAGTTTATTTAAATCTTTGTGTCCTTGTGCTTTGGACGAAAATAGCCTCAGCATTGGAAGGGTTAACCCTTACACTGCTGGTTGCTAATTTGGCAATGATGCAAAGAACCTGAAAATTACTGAAACTCTGGCCCATTGGTACTCATCTGAGAGTACTCAGTGCAGGCTATCTGGTGAACACCAACATGACAGGGTTTAGATGGTTTTCAAAAATCTTTGCACCCTAATGTATTGGATGAAAGTAGCCTTAGCATGGGAAGGGTTAATATCTCTTACTCTAAGGTCACGACACCCATATACATCAAGGGCTCTTTAAACAGATTGGCATCGGGAGAGTGCTTTGGGGGTTAAGATTGACACAAAGCAACATTGCTATGACTTGTCTTTATTTGCCATCCTCAAGTCATCTTCATCGCTACACAGGCTAATCAGGTATAATTCTGGAACCCATTTGTGCTTAGAGTTTTCTCTGGAAAGTATTGCGTTTGTGTATGTATCTGCCATTTTTATGAAGACAGCTCAGGAATAATGCAAGAATGCAAGTAATATTTGAAGGATAGTTGCTAAATGTTGGGGCGTCATAATTCAGATTCTTGAAAAAATTTCCTTTTAACTCTTATGCTGCTAGTAATTTGGCCAATACAAAATGATGCAAAAACCTAAAAAACACCAACAACTGAAGCCCTGCCTGTAGCATGAGAGTACTATGCATTGAGAGCCTTTCTAATGAATACCAATATGACAAGGTTTTGATGCTGTTCAAAAATCTCCGCGTCCTTGTGCTTTGAATGAAAGTAGCCTCAGCATTGGAAGGGTATTAGCCTGGTTCTCAGGCTGTGTTAGGTATAATGCCCCCACCACTATATATACTAAGTAGGTTTGATGTCTCTCTCAAACTATAGATGGAAGCACTGTTTTCATGAGTTCCAGGTTGATACAGACTAGAGCTCAAGTGTGTCCCCCTTGAGGATTTATTCAGAACTAATACTGAAGTGAAATCAACTCAAGTCAGATCAGTGAAAGAGCCAGATATCACAGACTTGTAGCAAGTCTATGGAAGGGTTAGATATTTTCCTAGAGATGGTTTTCTTTGGAAGGTAGAACCTGGCTAGTATAATATACATGTTAGGCTGCTTTTACAGGCATGAAGTGGTAAACAGAAGATAAGACAACATAGTTTATTGACATTTCTACTACAGAGAAAAATAGAATGGTTGAGAATAGACTTGTGTTAGGAATGGCAAACTGGCTGTTTTCCTACAGCTCTATAATCATCCTGGTGTTGATGTGCTAAAAGGTGTGAATTAGTTTGATATTCTCACGTTACCTTCTCTATCTCTCCCTCTCTCCCCTGCTGCTGTTCCACAGTCATCTGAGACGCCTGCCTTGTTGACTTTCCATTCATCTGGCCAGCCACTATCTGAAATATACCTAACAATAGCACTGGAGGAACTACAGTGCCGACATGTAATTCCTGCACTAAATGCCCGGGCATAACACATGACCACAGCCAGCTTGATATCCATATTCCTGGGTATGGATGCATGGATGACCTCACAACTGAACAATTAGCTTTTATTTTCAAGCTACATGGATCATTAATGTGTTTCACTTATTTTTTGACATGATACCCATGGGTGTTTTTACAACCAGGCCGTGGCAGATGTCCGGTCGCCTGGTACAGGAATTTAATGAATGTACTGTATGTGGCCTAGTGGTCTAGGATATTGTGCATCAAATGCTTACCTTTGTCTTAATTGGCATGTCATTAACTAATTAAGCTAAAAAGTGAAAAATCAGGGTCTTACAATAGCTGTAGTTCAACTAGCTCAGACAAGTTGAATTGAAAATAATTGACATGCTTGGCCAGTAAAATGTCAAACCCTTTACATTCCACTCATTCCACAAGAGGTTTACTTCAAAAAGAATTCTTGCCAGTTTGACGGACTGGCTGCTTCCAGATTTCTGCCACTTAATGACCCCAAGAATATGGTTTGAAGTACTTGAATCTCAGTCCCACAAAAGGGTTACTATTAGAATGTGCCATTCCCAGGCATAAAGTCACCAGTCTGTACTGATGGACCTCTGCATACCAGACAATGCATTTTAGGCCATTGTCTTAAATCTACTAATAGGATGGCTGGGTGTACTGCTGCCTGTGTTGATAATGTTGGTTGTTTTTATTTCCATAAAAGGATGTTACAACTTAACAATCAGGTCTGATATCAGTTCCTGGAATGGAGGAAAGTGGTCAAGGAACAACATTCCCATGAGTGATGTTTCTATGTCGGTAGTTGACCTTGACAAGGAAGCAACCATGGTAATTTCTCATTAACTTTATTATCATCAATATGTCAGTATAGGCAGATTATGTTTTGACTGCATGCATAGTAAAAGCTCTATAATATGTCAGCCAAGTTATGGAATACTTTCTAAATTTTCACTATATAATTCCACTTCAGAGATTCTGGTGTCTGTCACATTTATCGGTAATCTATGAGTGAATATTTTCATGAAAAGTAGAATTTTTGTTTTTTGGGCAATAATCATTTTACAATAATTATGTACATCATGATTAATTACACTATTTTTGTGGCAACTACCACTGATTTACCGATTATTGGATAAGTTGTCATAACACTTGATATTAAATAAGTGAGATTACATGGAAAGCAACATTTACCTATCTGTGATATTTCACATGGCCTTGATGGGTGCATGTTACATTATAGTACTAGGGTTGACAGACTGCAGTGACATCTATATGTCAAAACTCTAACTACCACAAGTGTCCTGAGATATCCTTCTGAGGTGGCAAATACGTATCTGGTGTACCGTGCATCAAACAGTTTAGCACAGCTATGAAATGAAGAAAGTTTCAATCATTGCTACAGTTCTCTGTGTATTGAAATCAGGATTATGATGGAACCTGAATTGGAAGTAATGAACCTTCCCTGTACAGGATAACTTCTTATATAGCTATTTAAATTAATAAGGCTGAACCGATTTCTTTGGGCCACAAAAAATTGCCCTTCTCTTCAGTTTACAATTGTGCACTAGTTGATAGGTTTTACTGTACTGAGAAGTGATATATAATTCTTCATAGCATTTTGCTAAAAATATGAGTTCAGATTCTACTTAGCTCTATTCAGCTTTGAGAAATGTACTCTATGTCATGATACAAGTAGCACTAGTTAGTACAGGGGCCTCTAGGGCATTCCACTCTATAACATGCACTTTAGGACGTGATAATATTGATGAGGGGTTCCTCTAGGTTCAAACCAATTAACTGAATGAGATTTGTGTGGACTTAAATGTATGTATACGGTTTCAGTAGTTATTACCGCTAATGCTTCTACTGTTTTTGAGTACAGTGTCCTCTATGTTTAAGGTTATTGTGCCCTTCAGTGTTTGGGGGGAGTTTTGCTCTATATCCTCAAAAGATGGCAGCACAAGCCTATATTACACATGTTTCTTAGAAACATCCTTGTTGACGTTTGTTCTTGTGAAATCCCACATCAGATACTACTACTACTACTACTACTACTACTACTACTACTACTACTACTACTACTACTACTACTACTACTACTACTACTACTACTACTACTACTTACTACTTCGACTACTTACTACTGCTACTACTACTACTACTACTACTAACTACTACTACTACTACTACTACTACTACTACTACTTACTACTTCGACTACTTACTACTGCTACTACTACTACTATTACTACTACTACTACTGCTACTTACTACTTCGACTACTTACTACTGCTACTACAACTACTACTACTACTACTAACCCAGCTAACTACTACTACTACTTCTACTCCTACTCCTACTCCTACTCCTACTACACATACTAACATTTCTATGACTATTTCTGATATAAAGAAAATCCTTTACCATAATAAACCCAGAAGTGAGCCAAATAGAGTTGGAAGGTATAAATTGAGTAAATGTTACAACTATGGCATATGCCCAGGTAGAGCATTGATTTGGCTTCAAATTGAGCATATCGGTGCCTATGTTATTTTGGCTAGATATGGAGAAGCAAGGTTAGACTGTAGAAGCTAGTTTGAGTCATTTACTGTTTAATATGGGACCCTGGGGTTCATGGTTTCTTGCACTATATAGTATGTATGTAGATTAAGGAGGATAGGATGGGGAGGCTGAGGAGGAGGAGAGTAGAATCCCCTCCTGGTGTTGGGAACAGATGTTACCCTCCACAACTAGGTCAGCAGCAGCAGCAGCCCGCAGCAGCTCAAGGATGTAGGGATGCAGGATATACATGTATGTTGCAACCATGAGCTAGTCTCGCTCCAGAGGAGGATGGGTGGACAGCAGGAAACATGAGAGAAATAGTAGAATTCACGCCCAGGTAAGATCTACTCCTGACCACACACAGTGTGTATTCTAACCGTGGACTAAGTCCCTGCTTGGGGGGGATGAGTGGGACTGAGCAGAGCATATGTGTATATTGCACCATGAGCTAGTCTTACTCCAGAGGACGATGGGTGGACAGTAGGAAACATGAGAAAAAATAGTAGAATTCACTGCCAGGTATTCACCTAGACCATTATACACAGTGGGTATACTTACCATACACTAAGTCCTGCTCTCAAGGATGAGGGGGGACTTAGCATCACAGGGAATAATTGTTAGGAGAGAAATTGTAGAATTCAACCCCAGGTGAGACTTTTGTAGCTGTGTGTATTTTACACTTGGGACTACTACTGGTCTATATAGTGAGAACCATAGCTGAGTGGATCCAAACCAGGAAATAAGAGAGAAATTGTAGAATTCAGTGTGTATTTTTTCACTCTGGACTAGGTTTACGTAGTGAAAGGGATAGCTGAATGAATCGACACCAGGAGATTAGAGGTAAATTCAAGAATTCAGCCCCCTGCCAATACCTGTGTGCATTTTACACACTGGTCTATATAGTGAGAAGCATAGCTGAGTGGATCAACTCCAGGAAATAAAAAAAAAATTGTAAATTTCACCCCTGAGGTATCACCTGCGTGTATTGTTGCTCATTAATTTTAAGCGGGAACTAGAGGAAAATGACTATTATTTGCAAGAAGAATTTTGGATTGTAAAGGGGGTTCGTTAACCCCCTTGATCCCCCACTGATAGGGTAAAACACATTTAGGACTAGTAGCTAGGCGCGGTGTATGTATGTTCTTTAAGTCTATTACACAATAGAACATATGTACTGGTGTTGGGTCAGTATCCAACCAACTTGCCAGATTGCAGAACCTTGTGACCTATTTATGGAGTTCCTAGTAGTAAAATTGTACTGGTGAAAGAATGTTATTGTTATTAATTGATGTAATTAATGTCATTATTCTAAGAAAATCATGCTCCCTCTGAAATATGATCGGAACCGGCCACCTAATTGTGGAGGATATTATATAAGTGGGCCTATTGATACATGCATCACCTTATTGTAGTAAATTGATCGTGATCTACCATGATGGGTTGTGAAACCCACGATAGGTTACACAACCCATCATGGCAGAAATTAGAATAATCTTTATGAGATGTTGTCCGGAGCTATGATACTTATCATGTTATGAGAATACCTTTAGAATCAAGCATCAATTCTCAATTTATTTGAAGGAGAGTTGTTGGTTAGGTTCTTATTGACATTTCTCCTTCAATTATCGTCCAGCATATGCTGCTATAAGGAAGATATGACTGAAATAGTTGTTGGCTGTGGCTTCAGGCATGAATGTGTTAATAACAGCAGTGTGATGCTGGGGAGCTGCCAAACTACTATCAGAGCCAGGCTGTAGGTACTACTTTAGGCTACAGGAGGAAGTAGGCTGGAGATTCTACCAGGGATTTTTAGGGTTCAAAGTCAAGTGTTCAGGTTACCCTTACCACATGTAGCGGAGACTCCCAGGAAATTTTGGGATTTTCCTGGAAAATTAATACAAGACTTCTTTGAGTTTCTAAGCTTCATTTGGTAAGGGCTTTTAAATGCTCCTTCTTGTATGAAGGATTTGACACTTTATTTACACCTTATTTAGAAATCACTGTCAAAAGTAACTCTCTCTCTCTCTCTCCTCTCTCTCTCTCTCTCTCTCTCCTCTCTCTCTCTCTCTCTCTCTCTCTCTCTCTCTCTCTCTCTCTCTCTCCCCCCTCCCTCCCCTCCCCCCCTCCCTCCCTCTCTCTCTCTCTCTCTCTCTTCTCTCTCCTCTCTCCTCTCTCTCTCTCTCTCTCTCTCTCTCTCTCTCTCTCTCTCTCTCTCTCTCTCTCTCTTCTCTCTCTCTCTCTCTCTCTCTCTCTCTCTCTCTCTCTCTCTCTCTCTCTCTCTCTCTCTCTCCTCTCCCTCCCTCCCTCCCTCCCTCCCTCCCTCCCTCCCTCCCTCCCTCCCTCTCTCACTCTCTCAAAGGGATGGTTATGTTGAGCCCCTAGTATTTTTGTAGATGATTGTTGGAGCATCTGCTCCTCATCCATCTTGTGACTGGGTGAAAGCTGCCTGCTGAGGGGAAGGCCCATTCATCATGGATGTTGTTGTATCTCTGGCAACAGGAAAAAAAGGGGAACTAATACCGAGAACTTTATTTCTGAAGTAACATCATCCTTGCTATATCACCAGACTATGATTATTTTGTCAGGGGGAAAATTGACGCCCTGTAATTTTTTCCTGCTTAATCTTTTGAAGTTATGATTGTGATAATTGGGTTATTTTGACCTGAGATTGTACTAAGAGGCAGCTAACTCATCTGTTTGAAGAGAAAATGAATACAGATTTGAACCATATTATCATTACTATCTATTGAAGAAAGTAACAGCAAAGTGTTTTTATATTCACAAAATATTGTAAGGGGATTATTGAACTGGTAATAAGAATAATTAAGCATTGGCTATATACCTCTTTTCAGCATTTTCGAAAAAAAAAAAGCTCTTCTCAAAAAGGTATATCTGTAAGGCCAAGAAATAAATATTATTTGTTTCCTGTAACGGTCTGAAAAAAATAGGGTAGGTAGGACGGTAAAAAAAAATTTTTGCATTATTTTTTTTTTGGTCAAAAATGTGTGTTTTATGCATATTTTACGTTGATTGGGAGTTGGGAGAGTGGGAAAAAACTTTAGGGTAGGGATTTTTTTTTGAATATTTTAAAAGCTTGTTAGGGTAGGGTCTACACGAAACAAACAACTTTTTTAGCCTAATAATCAGGACAAGATTGAGTGCTACAGGACTGAGTGGGTTAAGTTGATAAGACCACTTGTCTTCAGCAGCCTAAAAGTGAAGTCATCTGTGGATTCTCAGAAACAGCTCTGACTTGTTGTTCCCCACTATTAGTCCATACAT
>CAWWDR010000802.1:0-18081 GCA_963942565.1 Maea johnstoni | reverse complement strand
CACTCATTGAATTGATACGGACAGAACAATGGAGGGAAATAACCAAACCCTCAAGGACCCAATATTTTCTTGGAAAATGGAAACAAAAATCTCGGAATGAAATTTCGAAAAAAAAAATGCAGTGGTTTGCCTTGACTAAGTAACCACATAAGGCAAAATGTGCCTAAATACTACGTTGGTGATATCGGTGTGATTAAAGAATACTATGGAAAAAGAAATTGCAGGAAATTTCGAAAAAAAGTAATGCAGTGGTTCGCTCTGATTAAAGAATGCTTTGGAAAATATTAAGGGGAAGAAGAATTGTTAATCGGAACTTAATCACATCCAAACTGCACTTTCATAGGGGAGACATCTAAACATAAGTTGGTTAATAGTTCATCTACAAACGGTCGTCTGGACATATGATTCTTTTTAAAGTATTTTAGGAATTAAGAATAATTGTTCAAGATATTTGAAGGAGAGCTGTTTGCAAGTTTCTGATTATCATTCTCCTTCAAATATTTTTCCCAGCTATGCTTTCACCTGAAAGATTTCACTAAAATTTCTAGCATTTTTTGGTCGCTGCGAATGTTGATTGTTAAAGAAAGAGGTTTGCGACCTTTTCTCTTTGTAGAAAAATACCGCTCGTCCGCAGCTAGATTATAACGTATTATAAAGCGATAAGTATTCGAAGGATACCGGTATTTGCTCATTTCGTATATTCTATTGTATAAAGATTATAAAGTATTATAAAGCGATAGGTATTCGAAGGATTTTTGCCAATTTATACATCATGCTGTACCCAGAGACCACCCTAGTGCCAGTCTATCTATACCCTTAGGTTGAGTTAATGTCCGTAATACATTAGCATCACTTTCTTACATTTTGAATCCAGGGTCTGTCATCCATGTGATCTCATCGAACGGTCGACGATGTGGTTCTATTACTGCTGAAATCCTATCCCCTAAAGGCACGCTAGCGTGCACAGAAAAACAGACGAAATCAAGGTAAATACTCTTGCTTTCTCCTTCCCACCAGTTAAGACGTTTTTATCAAACTTACCATGCCTCATGTGGCCCAATGGAGACGTATAGCTTGGGGATATCTCGACTCTCCCTGTTGCCTTGTTCTAACAATACATCTTATCGAGACCCGACTTCTTCTAGTGTTGAGTTTCCCCGCGCGAACAATGCGACCAACCTGCATGTAAGATATCGTGATGAAATTAGTGATTGAATCCTCCCTGATGATCGTCTGCCATCTTTATAGAAAAATTTCACCCGTTATCAATCGAATTGAAGGTCACGAAAACTCTTGACCTTGTGGTGATATTAACGAAATGAGTCCGAAAAACACTACGACTACGCTCATGGTAGACATAACAACACGTTTTATTCATTGTGTTTTGTAAACAATGTCTGGTTTCTGCGCCACACGCGGGAGATAATTTAGTCCGGACGAAAAGTGTGCTGCAATCCTCGCCACCAGTGACCAATGACAGTGCCCTACTGTTGGGGTTTAATTTGGCGGAAGGCAACCCGCCCGGGTATCAGGGACAAACGGGTGCACCTGCGCGACCCTTGTGCCCAAACGTACATCTCGGTATAATCCTTTAACTTTAATGAATTTATTCAATTTACCCGCACAAACACGCAAGACAGATGCTGGAAGAAACACAGCTAGTATTCCA
The DNA here is from genome assembly GCA_963942565.1 of Maea johnstoni. Taxonomy (NCBI): domain Eukaryota; kingdom Metazoa; phylum Annelida; class Polychaeta; order Spionida; family Magelonidae; genus Maea; species Maea johnstoni. The sequence continues at coordinate 16,412 of CAWWDR010000802.1, read as the reverse complement.
CAAAGGGTTTGCTTATTGGCGGTACTTCAGAGATGTTTTCGTCGAGCATTAGACACCCCAGAGTTTAAGGAAGCGTAAGAAGGGTGTTCCTCTGTTCATTCTAGTTTTTGCATTTGCCTATTTGCGTTCACCTGTTCAAGCCTTTGTGTCATCTTTTGGCACTGTCACTGTGAGCCTTTTTTATTACACTGCAAGGGCAGAGACAGAGAGAGAACCATTCTTATTAATTTTACCAATAGCAGTAATATCAATAACAGTATAGGCTTATGAATGTTTCAAGGTAAGAAACGAAGTTCATTTTTAACTCCAAGTTAAAAAATATATGCTCCATGTTAGACGAATGGAACTAGGCAGAACTATTGTTATTTACGGCTAACAATTTCGACTTTCTTCTTTTCGAATTTCACAAGAATTCATAAACAAAGTGGACAATCCACATAACCTCACAAGTAAGCCATAACACACAGACGCTAGTGCTGAATACACACACAGATATATATAAATATATATATATATATATATATATATATATATATATATATATATATATATATATATATATATACATGTATATATATATTAGTATATATATTTATATATATCAGTTATAAACTATCATCACACACTGTTTGTCGTTTGTAACATTTCTCATACTTAAACATGCAGAAAGCGGGAGAAAAGAGTGGTCGGTATTTGGAAAGGGAATATTGCCAACTCTCTCATCACACGTTGTGAAACAGAACCTCTCCTCCAATATAAAGTCGCTTCGTCTTATTGAAGCTCAGGACTGAAACATATCGTGAGATCCACATACGATGAATTCCGCAAGTACCAGCTATACATTTCACATCTGCAATTATAATGAAATGTAATTGGCATTCCTGGTATTCGACACACTCTGTCTATTATGCATATCCTAATGTTATTTGATAGATACCGTGACAGAAGTATCCACACCGATCCTTTATCCATACAAGCAGAAATTGATCTCGTAGATCAGTCGAATACAATTTTGTATGGAATACTCTCGTGAAACTTAGTGGCCTTGTTTAGTTATATTTATCTACACCAATTGGCTGGTCTTCTAGATTTAAACTAAGAGCTCATATCAGATTTGACTTTCAGGATAAGGAACGCTCATTTAAATCATATATATATATATATATATATATATATATATATATATATATATATATATATATATATATATATATATATACATGTATATATATATATATATATATATATATATATATATATATATATACATATATATATATATATATATATATATATATACATATATATGTATGTATATATATATATATATATATATATATATATATATATATATATATATATATATATATATATATATATATATATATATATATATATATATATATATTTATATATAACTATATATATATTTATATATATACATACATATATACATACATACATACATACATATATGAAAACTCTTAGTTTTGATAAATGTATATCTACTAAAGTTACTTCTTTCACCGAGTGAGTGTTGTAGAATGGTGGTAGACGAGACACGAGCTAACATTCTAAAGACCATCACCACTTGACCACCATTTAAAAATTCATCTATTTTTGGTAAAATTTGTTGAAATACATTATACACTGTTTTCATTTGACAAGAAACAACACGGAATGTTATTTCCATCTATTCTCGGAAAAATGCGTCAAGTATTATAGAAGTAACACGAATTGATAAACGTCATGCTAAACATAATATTGCACACTACATAGCAGAGTGAGTGAATTGAAAGTCATTATCGTTATTCACTTACTGTTAATAAAACATTTGATTGAGGAATTGGGGAATTACTGTATAGGATGTATGAACTAACATCGACAAATATACAAATACATTTTGTTATTCGCCTATTCTCATGATATCCGACATTATCATGTAATATGGATGTTTTACGTTAACTAGTATAGTTGGAGTAAAGCTACAGCCTTACCCTCAAGCATAACAAAATATTGTCCTAAAATAACAGTGTTATCCTCTCTGGAAATCTGCAACTTATAAAGTCTTCTTATCAGTGCTTAGTTACAATGTAGTAAGCTATCCCTACCTCATACTTTCCCCAAACGGTCAATGATCCTCTTGTTATATTTGACATTATACTCACTTGTAATTTTGCGAATCAATCAAGGAACTTATCAAAAGTATGCAATAGGTGTATTCACGACAGAGTTCCATCAGAGTGTTCGATGTGACAAGTAATAACGAGCTTTTGTCATGAACTCCAAATTAAGCTATTCACCATCAAATTTTCCACCACTTTCGTCCCATGCAAAACCGGTAAAATCTCTTTCCAATGTATGTGTGGGCCAGGGTACCAATCAAAGGAAAAGAGGAGACACCAATTATCCTAAATTATCAAGCGTAAACCTGAACCACTCAATGCGATAGTATAGGTAACTTTTTTCACTGATCAAACAGTAACAACAATTTACCAAACACTATACTGGTAAATCAAGGTGAAATGGAGGGTACCAAATGACGTCACGTCCATTTACATCAGTTTCAAATAAATAGCCATATATGTCTGGGAACGCCAGTCCTAGCAAACAGATGGAGATATTAGTAAAGCAACGTTTCTTCAATTACTCATGGCTTTTAGTGCAACGAGCATGAAAAGATGATAGAAAAGTTCTTTACTTGTGTCCAGACAATGTTATCGAACTAAGAGGCCATACCTTCTTCTGTCATTAAGCTGAGGGTTATTATTAATCAAATAGAATTTCTTTTGCAAAATTATTTAATGGACGAGGGGAAATATTTTGACAGACACAGTAATGAAGGGCACAATCAATTTGTATGTGCGGTTTATTTCAGTGACATTGGTTTATACGCCATACAACACTTATCACACACACACACACATACATGCATATATATATATATATATATATATATATATATATATATATATATATATATATATATATATATATATATATATATATATATATATATATATATATGTGTGTGTTTATGCACATCCATTGTGATTGTTGGGCAAACCACACAATACTGCCTCCTTATACAACAACTGAATGTATTAAATAAAAGACAATGACTTTCATGATATATCAGTGCTACCATTTCAGTCGTCTCGTTACCTAGTCATAATTTATTACCGGTATATATTTAAAGAGGTACTTACAGGTACTTATGTAAAGTGCAACATATATAAGATACAACTAGGGGGCTAGACTGATAAACTAGAACTGAAGGTTCTTTATTACACAATGGTGATCAGCACAATACAAAAAGGATACTGGTCAGGGCTAGCATAATGAGCCTAGTACCAGCATTGCTTAACTTAACACAAGCTACATGATTGGACCAGAACTGTATTTTAGATGTATCATAACGCAGTTCCAGTGCCACATCTTCGTCATGGTACCTTGATTCTCTCTAAAAGCTGACCATTATCCTTTGATTATGTATGATACGTCTTGGGAATGTCCCAATTAATGCTGCCAATACTAGTCAAGTCCACCCACGTGGTCTTAATCCCACTAACAAAGACATGCACAGCTTTAATGTTACACAACAGCACTTTGCTAATGTGTCTTAGAAAGTTGCTTAAGATATCTATCGAAGATATTCACTTGATACATTATTCTGACATTCATACTTGGACTTGTATAATCTCCAGGATTCGTACTCTTTGAACACGTCACAGTGAATTACTGCCAGTTCACCTCGTAGAGTACTGGCTGAACCTGTCTTCATGGACAGCCTTTGTGTTAGAAGCCTCACAAACTCAGCCCTGGTGGTCAATGATGGTTGAAATTAATTGGACTGTAGCCCTACAGACCAGTGATAGACACCCTGCATCTCGGTGCAAGCCAAACATCAGTAAAGATATTTCTTAAAAGGTGGTAATATACAAAGGTATATAGTAGTTCATATGATGACTGCACACAAGCATTCTCAAAAATAACATTTCTTGATTATGTAATGGGTGAGTGGTTTAGGTCTTGACCATTTTTTTAGTTTGGTCTTGTGTGATGTTTAATGTTGAACCAAATATATCTCAACTCACATAATAATATTAAACATCAGACTCACCTCAGGTTTGAGGTTTAACTACTCAATTCTTGGACAATACTGTTTTCTCCTGAAAAAATATATAACAATGGGAAACTCAATCATTACTGCTTCTCTCTAGCGCGAGATAGGACATAATGTGCACTACCATCAATTTCATAATCCAATCGAATTGCGCCATTAATGATGCCTCGTCTAATTGCTTCGAAACGATTGATGCAAAGTTATGTAACTGATCAGAGATAATGGTTCTAGAAATATGATCATCATTTCAGCTTTTCACCACATGCCTGACTATAGCAAGGACTTTTGAAGTGATGGTTTAAAGTTAGAAAGTGCACAAAGGCATTCACTACACTGCTTATTACACTTAGCATGCTTTCCTGCCACGGTGGTCACCAAGAAATATGAGGATATCACTGGTTTAGAATTACAGTTTAATATTCAACAAACCTTCTGTAGTTACAGCGTATGGTATAACTTTCACAGTTTGGACATTACCAATGCCTTTAATGTTTAAAACTGTCCATCAACATCTAGACCAGATCAATAATGTTGTCAAATTCCAATCAGCAATATAACTATCAGCACTGATAGTTTATGAAACAAACAAGTAAATAAGCCAATGTCTCATTATAAGTAAATGATTCAGTGATCAATATGACAAAGTCCCTTGGGAAGTGATTCAGATGATTCAACGACAATGCTAAAAAAAGTCATTGTTATTTTGTAAAATACTAGTAATCAACTATGCAATAAACCAGAGAAAAGAGAAGAGAGAAATGAATTACTATATTGTTTATACAATTTATCACTTCTAAATACTCAGTGATTTATATGAAAACGAATAAAGGACAAGAAAAGTCCCTTATATTCTTCTTTGAACTACGACAAGATAACAAATTGAGAACCCATTCCTAACACATTTATCTGGAGTATGTTATCGATTATAAATTTTAAACTAAATGTTAAAGCTATGCTTATATTTATACCTAGTGTTTTGTCCTGAGTTTAAAACTTTTAGTTACAAGCAAGCTTCTTCCCTAAAACATATATTGTTCATTATAATATCTTTCTAAAAGTATTCATTGACTACTCTTTCCAATTTTAGATGTATTTACCTAGAACACATCATAGACTAAAAGAAGCATGTCTTTCTAGACGGTGTACCTGTTAAGTGTCATGCTTTTGGCAGAGTAAGATTATATTTATTTTAACAACATCTTATCACTTTTCTTGGATGTTAGCATGGAAAGACATTTTTCAATGATTGTAGAAACGGTCAAAGTAAAAAAATGGCAATTTTAGAAATGAATATTAATGAGTGTCTTTGTTGTCTGATGATTCATTCATATTTGCTTTGAACAACAACTGGTCTAAAACTGGCCTTAATCAACACAGCCTCCATCTCTCATGGAACAGTTTCAGCTAGGTTTATTTTCATAAATAAACACTTGGTCCACTTGAAACAAGCTTGGATGCATTTCCATCTTGGATAATTCCTTGTTCTCATATAAACCTATTAATCAAATCCTACCCCCTGGAAGGCTTTATCAACAGTACTGCTACAACGTCTTGAATGAGCACTTTTTTATGTACGTCTACCAAGCTTAACCCTTATGCAGCTGGTGGCTATTTTTCCAATTCCAAATGATACAAAAAAGCTGAAAAATTAATGACACAATGGCACATGGGTACTCATCTGGGATTACTCAAAGTGAGTGCTTTCTAATGAATACAAATACGATGAGGGTTGGATGCTTATGAAAAACTCTGTGCATCCCTATGCTTTGGAGGAAAGTAGCCTCAGCATTGGAAATGTAAAGAATTGTATACCGATCCCTTTGTACGTCTGTTTTAAACTTTGTCAAAGACAAAGGCTTATTACTGATGGCCCAAAGCCACTTGAGTTGATCAGTTATGTCTCCCGTGGTGCTGTCACAGCGTGATGACCATGATCTTACTTTCCTAACCCTACAGGAATATTGACAAGCTACAAGACAGCCACAGTTAGTGTTTTAACTCACAGCCAATTAGCAAAGCCTATGAAGAAGCACCTGGCCATGATCTTACTTTCCTAACCCACAGGGATATTGACAAGCTATGAGCCAGCCACAGTTAGTGTTTTAACTCACAACCAATTAGCAAAGCTCAGGAAGAAGCACATGGAGTAATTCTCTGTACACTCTCACTTAGTTCCACTTGTCCCCTGAGTGCTTTGTTTGCATTCTTTCAGCAGATAGAAGAACCACAACATAGTGCACCACTTCCAAGAGAGTTGCATGTTGTTCTGCCTTGCAAAAGATTTCCATTGACAGTCATCGACGGTATGCAGCAACAATAGCCGGCAGCAAACGTAACAAATAATACACTTTACACATGCAGTGTTGCAGTTTGAATAAACACCTTAACTTCAGGTGCTATTCAGGGACACACTACTCCAATTACCTGCCTTGACTCGCCCGAATTCACCTGGAATTCTCTGAAACTCCGCCTGACAAAGACAACTATCGCAGTTAGCTGTTCCCTTTAACACTCTCCATTCTCTCTTAGCCATACAACCAAGAGCAAAAGGCGTCAGTGGCTTATTTGGTGTCTAACCTTGCGAATATGCACAGTAACCATCCACCTGAAAACATGTATGCTCGTCTAAAGCTCCTATGTATGTTTGCATGGCAGGCAAACATTGCTGAGCATTGTATGGCTTACTAGGGACGTCTTTTTCTAGAGCACACACATCCTCAAGTAACAGTCGTGTGTTTTGTACCTTTTCAGCACTTTTAGAATACAACTCCAATGCGAAACAGTGTTAGGTTTACTTCTATTCTTTTTGACAGGTAACTGTGGGTACCTGCTTCTAATGCAAAAAGAAAGGCTGATAATTCACTTGTTTTGGCAATCGTTTTCAATGAAAATATACAGTGCAACGGATATACGTTTTGTTGTATCTTTATTTCTGCTTTGTATGGGTATGGTCAAAGCTATACTACATCACATAACAATTTAATCAAAACTTTCCTAATGCGTTTATTATAGTTATACATAGGCTGGAAAAGTCTCAATGAAGGTGTGGTATGTATTTAACAAAGCTTATGGTACTATGTATTTAACAATTCTCAAAAAGAGTTTATATTGAAAGACTTTATGAAGGCACCCTTGTTCATACTTCACAACCTAACCGACCATAATTGCTCAGACCTATTAATGTGTGAATGTAACACTAAATATTTGCACAGGGGTAGATGCCCTCATTTACTAAGTTCAAACATTTGAGCTATTTATGACAATTATAACACTCTTGCAATGCATGTTATTTAAATAATGCCACTGTTATTTTACGTGTCACGGCCATAGAATAATCACAATTACATTTATAAATAATTTTGCCACCTGCACCTTAGTTGATAGTTCGTCATTGTTTTATTCATGGAATTATGCACGTTTAATGTCCCAAGGGATATAAAACAATTGGTGACTAAACATTTTGCATCCGCCTAAGATTATTAAAGATATATGTGTATTTACTTACATGCATAGATACATACATACATCGATACAGATAGATACATACATACATACCTAGGTACATACATACATACATACATACATACAATCATAACACTTTGCAATGCATGCTAATCAAGTGAAGTGACAGTTATTCTACATGTCATGGCCAGGGTGTGAATATAAATAGAGTATATAAATAATTCTGCCGCTAGCAGTGAGTACTTTTTTATGTATGGACGTCTGGGACGGGCATGAAATACATAGTGAGTAAACATTTTGCATCCGGTAATGATTATTGAAAATACTTATATGTGTGTGTTAATATCCACGCGAAACATACATACATACATACATACATACATACATACGTACATACATGTATACACATATATATATATATATATATATATATATATATATATATATATATATATATATATATATATATATATATATATATATATATATATATATATATATATATATGTATATACATATATATATATATATATATATATATATATATATATATATATATATATATATATATATATATATATATATATATATATATATAAATATATATATATATATATATATATTCTAATTGTAGGTCATATGTTATTCGTCTAATGGTTAGGACATTTTGTCTTTTTGTCAAAAAACAGTTAAAATGAATTCATCTATACTTAATAATTGCAAGGTACATGTTTTCACATTGGTAAGATTCACTTTTTTCTCATGGTCTTAAAGTGATTGGGTATAATCCATCACGGATGACGCTGATTTGACCAGCTGTCCACATTCCTGCTGGACATCAACTGGAAAATCACTGATGAGTGATACAGGCCTCTGTGGCCTGCAATCTGACACTACTACAAGTGATGGGCTGCTTTCTTGTGAAGTAAATACTCGAAACTACTGTGCAGGCAGCTTAACCCGTAAAGAGCCTAAGTGTTTCTTTTGAAAACGTCGTCTCGATCTAGGAAACCTTTGATAACTTGAAAACTTAAAATGATTTAGCTGAATATTTGCAGGAGTGTTATCTGATCGATATTTCCCGTTCAAATACAGTTATCCTGCCCGAGCAACCACCTCTATTAAGAGACCGCCTCTATCAAGATACCACAATTTCATTTCCCCAGGTCTAACATTTGAGCTTAAATGGCCCTCTGTTAACAGACCACCTGTCTTAAGAGACCATATTTGGTCTTCCCTTGCGTGGTCTCTTAATACAGGTTTGACTGTAACATATAAATCAATTATATATAAGTAGTTTAGCATGAAATATTTCCTCGATGTAGTCAGACTGCTTTTAGCCACTGTGACCATTAAAGGGTTAAATCACTCAGGTAACTTTTTGTCCTCATCTTCTCAGCACTTTCCATCACACCAGGTGAGCAGCAATTTTCCCAGAGGTTTCAGTTTACCTGTCTTGGGGTGTCACTTCAGACAGCAGAGCAGTAAAACTGAATACTTCTCATGGTTATGCAAGCAAAAGCCTTTTACAAATCAAGAACTTGGCAAGACTTCAAAAAGGCCACGTGTGCAATGAGGTGACGACTTAAAAGATAATCATTCAAGGAAGTATGGTCTAAGTGGTGATAAGTATGGGAGAACCAGGCAGCTGCCTTAATGTGTGCATTTAACCCTCCTCAGCCTGGATTTAGTAAGACTACTGCCTTCCTTTTTGCACGTCTTCATCACTGTCTTATGGTATGGCGGAAAAGATATTTGCAGGATCTCGTGTATGTTAAGACCAGGTGCACTGCAGGTACGAAAATGAGGAATGTTTATAACTCAGCAGCCCACCACTCTCCTGTTACTTCCATTGCAGACATACATTCATATATATATATATATATATATATATATATATATATATATATATATATATATATATATATATATATATATATATATGTATGTATGTTTGTATGTATGTATATATATATATATATATATATATATATATATATATATATATATATATATATATATATATATAGAGAGAGAGAGAGAGAGAGAGAGAGAGAGATTTTGCAATTCTCTAAATGACAACAAATGTGTAATACAAATAAAGTGGATTTATATTCATGAACCTTAATTTAACAGCTGTAATGTTTGCTATTATCCACTGACACATATGTAATGAATTTGGAACTTCACAGGAACCCTTAATATGCATGAAATTATGTTGTCAAACCACAATACAGGCATAACATATTGTTTAAATCAAATTTATTAATTCAGTAGCGAGTGAATGGTGCCCATATGTTCTCATCATCACCTGCGCAATTCACCAGGTAGGTTTTATTAACCCTTTGATGCTCATAGTGGCCAAAAGCAGCTGGAAAATTTTGGTGAAATCTATGAGGCGAAGGTACATTCAGGATAATATTTGAAGGCAACGTGTGAATGAGAATACTACCAACAACTCTTCTTCAAATGTTCTGCGAAATTACTCTTCATTTCATGGTTCAAACCTCATTCTGTAGATGATCTTTAAGATATCAAGCAAAGTACTTTTTAAAATCTTTAATATTTCCTTAACATATATACGAATAACAATTAATACACCTTAAAACATTCTCATTTATGTGGTGGTCAAATATGATATAATATTATATCATCTACGGGATGAATGTACTGAAAAACGTATTGCCTTTTGTAAAATTCAATAAAATGATCTGATTCTCTTACTGTCACGGTCAAAGAATAGTACTATGAATTAGATAATAAAGGTGCGGAAATATTAGAATTGTGTTTTTATTAAGACAGTTGGGTTTTACACATTCCAACTACATTGAAGTGATATTTGGAAGACGTGTGTATGAATAAAATGCTATTTCTATATATGTTTAATGAAACATATAAGAAAAATAAAGAACATATTGATTGATATTTATGATCAATCTCAAAGTTTAAAGTTAGGCTTGATACATTTGATTACATCGAAGCTATCATTGTAGGGCGTTTGCATTAATTAATGAAATACTATTCGTATACTTGATCAAAAAGTATCAAGGATTAAAAAAAATGATAATTGCTCATAAGTGTATATGCAAAATGAGAAGTGATATTATTTACTGGACTGGTGGACTTTTTTGTTACCTTTCATTGAGTGCCTTATACTAAACATTCTACTCGCAAGTCACTAACTGCATTTTCTTATTTCAAAAATGCGGCTAGGCTAGAAGACAACCACTTCTACTCTTCTTACACTGGGTTTATTGATGCATCACTGCCATTCCTTGGCACTGTAGGCACCCATACACTGCCTGATTGCTATGCTTCCAGAAACATTTTACATGTACCAAAATACATATCATCACGTTATCTTTTCTTTTCCTGTTAAAAGACAAATAATTGAAAAGTAGATTTGTTTATGAATGGTAGGTAAAGTTTATTTTCAATACTAGCAACAGTGAATGGGGTGGAGGTCGCCATGGAAAGAAGAGGATGTACCCGCATTCATTGATATCTGGTTGTTATAGAGGACTCTAAAATAAAACCGAAATATTACTAAGGAAGCAAATTGATGACTTATTTACAAGGATCAGATTTTCAAACTCTGGACAACTTTGTGAACTTTTGTCTGAAAATTTTGAATATGACCTATCAAAGGAAAAAAAACATGAAAAGTATATGAATATGTATGTATGAGTGTATGTATGTATGCATGTATGCATGTATATATATATATATATATATATATATATATATATATATATATATATATATATATATATATATATATATATATATATATATATATAAATATATATATATATATATATATATATATATATATATATATATATATATATATATATATATATATATATATATATATATATATATATATGTGTGTGTATGTGTGTGATACCATGGTAACGCTGCAATTTACGGTACACCAAAAAAGAACAACCCGAAATGAACAAAAACCTCAATTTAAATATTTCTTTATAATTGTTTCATTTAGATATATCCTTATGAGTCAGGCAATGGATATATGTGAATGAGTGCACAGGACTCTGCTATTTTAAGACAAAGGAATCGTTTCATAAAGCTGAGAATATAGCGTGTTGTTTGCGGGGAGATTGTTCTGAAATACACCACCAGATAAGAAAGGCCCAAACACTCCATCAGACACCAAAAGGCTAGCTTAGCTAACGGGTTATTTGGCTAATAGCGATGTAGATAATACGATAAGAGTGCATTGTGGCTTCAAAGGATGGACAATAACGACAAGGAAGTTTGCCTCTTGAACTCCCATTGCGCAACAAATCCAAGATGGCGTCATGTGTCTGCACCGAGCCGGGCTACCCTTTTGCATCCTTAGCTGCTCGTTCCGCCTCGGTAGTTTCTTGCCTTTTAAGCGTGTTGGAAGCAGCACTCTGTACGGGAAACGTTAACTCAAATCGTGTGTTGGTTGGATGGTCGTCTACAAATTGTTCACGCTTCAAGAATCGTCTTGGACGCGAACCAAAATTAAGTTCAGTACCAGCAATTATTTTCAACGAGCTAGCCGTAAGAGGGGCCGGCTAGACTTTAACTTCAAACGCTGCGGTGCACTTCCCTGTGGGGAGGGAACGGTCGATAAAGTCGAACCAGGAAATATGTTAGAGGGCTAGAAAGGGGTGCTGGGGCTTTGATAACGTACCATTACATGTAATAGCGTTCAAACCCTGTATTCTCAGTGCAGACAGGTTCACGCGAGGAGGAAATTCAGGCTCGGAAGGATAAGGAGAGGAAACCATGTTATTATAACTCCTTTTGTGCCAAGATCCACATGGTCCGTTTGCAGGACAGGCAAATTGTCTTAACCCTTTAATGTCCACAACATGATCTGCAAAACACTGATACAATATACTCATTGCATTACTATCTCTCAATAAAAACAATATACGCCAACGTCTTGTTAAATATGCCTTTATTTTCAACTTTTCCAATGCTGAGGTTATTTTCATCCAAACCACAAGGACTCAAAGATTTCTTATAGCCATCTTACTTCTGTCATGTTAGTATTCATGGGATAGCTCTCACTGAGTACTCTCTCAGATGAGTACCATGTGCCAGGTTTTCAGTCATTTTTCAGGTTTTTTGCATCATTTTGTATTGGCCAAATTAGCCACCAGCAGCATAAGGGTTAGGATCCTGAGTTTGTTTTAGACCTTTTAGACACTTATTCAACACGCGGACCGTATACTTGGATGTAAAGGATGGATCCCCCAGAACATATAGTAGAACCAAAAGAACAACGTGTATGTAAAGTGATAAGACTCTCTAGCTTAGAATATCTAACCAAAGCTTGTACTCAAAACACCAACATCGTGAATCAGTTATGTTCATTACATCATCCTTGTATGGGCTATTGATAGATTTGATCTGACAGTGGTTACCAGTGATTGGGCTCAATCAACTGGGGGTCAAGAAAGGTCATGGAGTGCAAAAAGGGTAGCTACTATACTCACCCTTCTGCACTTGTATTAATCTTAGAATTCTGTCCGCGTCTTGTGAGAATGACAAGAAATGACCACTTATAGACACAAAACAACCATTCCAATTCTTAAAGCGTACATGGTTTTTCTTCCGATATAAACTTAAAGCACATTTCCAATCATAACATTGTCAGGCATTGCTAAATGGATTAAACATAGGAGTAAGATATTAAAATACAAATTTTAATTAGACATAATTGGTTATACATGGGAGTAAGATATTCATAATACAAAATATAATTTGAAGGTATTGGTTATACATGGGAGTAATATATCTAAAATACAAATCTTTATTTGAAAGTTTTGGTTACACATTTTCTTTTTACCCGTATAGTCCGCTAATCTATAATTCATTGAACTTTTATTTGACACTTTGACGCCATAAATGGAGACATCAAGCAATAGAGTAATAAAGATAAACTATACAGCCCATCAAAGTTAATCAACTATGGGGCGAGTTCCCGAGTTGATAAAATTTGTAAGTAGGAGTATAAATCTTAGTGGGACGCGAAATTGTTTAAGAATTGACTCTCTTTTCCTGGCCTTAAGTTCTGCATCTTGAAGCTTTTATGTGACACTTGACGTCATACAAGGCGATATCAAGCAATAGTATTAGCTACTGATCATCAAAGGTAATTAACTGCGGGGCCAGTTGCCGAGTTGATACATCTTGAAAATTTTAGTATAACCTTAAGTGGTCTGTGGAATTACTCTAGTATTGTGTCCTGTTTCTTGGCCTTTGGTTCTGCGTCTTTAACCCTTATACTGCTGGTAGCTAATTTAGCCAATACAAAATGATGCAAAAAAAATGACGGAAACCCTGGTGTATGGTACTCATCTGAGAGTACTCAGCGAGAGCTTTCCAATGAATACCGACATGACAAGGTTTAGATGATTTTCAGGAATCTTTGCGTAAAGTAAAGTAACCTCAGCATTGGAAAGGTTAAATAGTATGTGAAAGGCTTCATACCATCATCCGCAGCTGTGCGATATGTAAGTAACTGTGTGATACGGGATATATACCATCGATTCGTAGGGTGGATATCTACCATTGATCAGAACAGATTATGAGGAGAAACCTGAGCGAGTGGTATGAGTTTATATAGCCCTAACCCTCCCAGTGAGGATATCGACTTAAAATGTCATTTTTATACGAGTAGATATTTGAGTTGCACAGGCGCCATCTCAGCAGGAGGCGTACAAACTCGCACGCAATGTTATCTCCCAGTTTCAGCCTCGCCAAACAAAATGGCAGCCGGATGGTGTCTGGTGTGACAAGATATGCGACAAGGAAAGTACTCGTTGGTGTTACATTGCCTGGGCCCGTTCGCCCCAGCAACACCAGCACGTATCATTTGACCAATGTTGGTATAATTTTGCAAAGAAACGCGTTATGTTTTGTTACGTCTTTCTTCCGAGGTCTGCACAAGAAAATGCGAAAGGCTGGGCTGGTAAGATATGGCCACTGGCAACTACAGTTGGTGTTACATTGCTGAAGCTTGTTCACCCAAGAACACAGCCTTGATTCCAGGGCCTAGATTATATATAGGTGAATACGTGTTGCAATGAGTGTAGTATATCAAGTACTTTTTTCTCAATCATCGCATGATGAATTACCAATAGTGGTTGCAAGGTACCGGGTATAAATCCCAAGGTCATAATTTTAAAATAGGTAATACTGGTCTGCTAGTATAAATGGAGAGCAACTTTTATTAGAAAATGAAAGTGAATACTAGTATACGTTCATGTATTTTTGGGGTGTTGTATCTATATACAGGGAGGTCCAAACACACAAAAATATCACATACACATACATACTTACATTCATTTATAACTACATACGTACACACATACATACATACACATAAGCATACAGACATGCACGCATATATATATATATATATATATATATATATATATATATATATATATATATATATATATATATATATATATATATATATATGTATGTATGTATGTATGTATGTATGTATGTATGTATGTATGTATGTATGTATGTATGTATGTATGTATATATATATATATATATATATATATATATATATATATATATATATATATATACATGCACATATTTGTACTTGGCAGATGTTTGGTGTTATACGTAGAATGAGAAGTATCTAGGCGGAGCTGAGGGTGACCTTGATGGGTGAAAGACAAAGTGCTGAGATAGTGGCTTCACGCATCATTTGTGACACTACCATTGACAACGCCCATAAATGTTGTAAATACCTTTTGAGGTTATACTTAGCGTGTCTTTAAATTTGTTTCAAGCACTTGGCTTAAAGCGGCAAACATGTATACCCTAACATTTTAGGTATGAACAAATGTTAGAGGTAAAAACAGGGAAATGCACTTTTGTAAAGTGCAACAAAAGTTCACCCGGGGAACTGGCAATTGAAAATGGCTTGTAAAACTATAGTAACAGTTAGCTTCATACGTTATTATATTTTAAGTATTTTCATATTAAATATATACTTTGCAAGCACAATATGCATTTCTAATTAGTTAATCATTGATAAGAATGGCAACAATCGTATTCCTGAATGTATTATTGTAATATATCAATTGATAGATTGTGCGAGCTCCTTTATACAAATACCTTTGAATTGTTTCCTTCCTGAATTGTTATGTGCACAGGTGTATTTCGTGTGTCTATGAATATACCTTTCCAATTCAATTTCAACCGATTATGAAACAGGACCATTTCAAAATTTGACTATAACTTAATGTTTATCAAGGGACGCATTATTATTTCAATCAAATAAGGTTTCGTGTGCCACAATGTAACCCTTTCTATTTCCCTCTTATTTTCAAAATTGTTCTCATTTGAGCGGTCGGTATTCATTTCAATAAAAGATAATCTTTATGACGTTAGCAATAAGGGAATTTAAGACGTCCATATTGTGTGTCGTACCGAATTCAATCTTCTTTAAGCAAAATGGATTATCAATAACATCTTATTTCATGAATGTACCGGCTTTGAGTGAATACTATCTATTTCAGTCACAAGATTGCATTTGATTTATCTAACATTATCATCGATAAAGATGAAAAGCTAGAAATTATGGTAGCTTAGATGAGAACATATAATTCTATTAGATATCAATAAGTCTAACATGAAAATTTTAAATTTTATATAAATGAATATATATATATATATATATATATATATATATATATATATATATATATATATATATATATATATATATATATATATATATATATATATATATATATATATAATATATATATATATATATATATATATATAT
>CAWWDR010000801.1:0-78493 GCA_963942565.1 Maea johnstoni | reverse complement strand
TCTTTGTGCTTTGGACGAAAGTAGCCTCAGCATTGGACGGGTAGAGAGGTTCTCCTTGAAGATAGTTTATCAACATAGAGATCCTAGAAAACATGGCTGGTTATATAAATGCAAACTAATCAACTTGTATTTTTCAAGATTCCATTGTTAGGTATTGCAGTAGTTTTTTGCATGGTGCAAAGGTAAACTGCTTGATAGTTCATCATGCACAAGCAGAGGCTAAAACGTTTGATTATATACACAGATAGGGGCAATAAAGTATGACTATATCCAAACAAAGGCAAAAACATCACTTTACACAAACAATGGCAATGACATTCGACAATGCACAAACAAGGACAATAACGTATCACTAAACACAATCATGGCCAATAACCTATTATTACATAAACAGGGACAGTAGCGTATCACTTCACAAACAGGGGTCATAACCTAACACTATACATAAACAAAGACATTAACGTACGTCGATACCCAACAATTGTCACTTACGTATGGATGTATGAGTTGGTATGTAGTTACATACACAAATAGGGGCGATGATATTTTAATATCCTACAATAAACAGGAAATTTATCCTACCAATATGGTTAACGTGTCAATTCATTATCCTCAATGAAATTAAAATACATTAAAAGATCAATACAGATATCGATATCAATATCGATACTAAAATGAATAAAAGTCATCATGATTCCAGTGACGTATTTCCAAATAAACAACAAGGTCAAAATAGACGAGTTTTACAACCTCCCTTCAAAAGAGGGTAAACTGTCTGGCGCAAGGACAAAAAGGGTCAACAGCACAAGAGGAGATTATAATCTGACTGAAATAGGTTCAGACATTTTGGGGATTGGTGAAAATGAATCGCGTGACCTCTGACCCTTGCCTGACCTTGACATTATACAGTTGCCGAGGGCATGGCCATTATTTAACATATTACTCACACGTAGTCACACTACGTTTGGAATGTTTTTATCGCAAAAGAAATAAATTCTGTGTTCTTATTATTTCACGAAATAATGTTTGGTTGAATATGACAACCAACTTTCGTTGAAATATTCTATGGAATTAATTCATCATTCATGAACTATTTTCATTTTTTATGCGGTTCTCATATCACCCTCCTTGGCGTGTATGGGTTAAATACCTAGCTATCTGAATTAAAGTCTTTGATGTGACAGAACACGTGTGATAAGGAATTAAAGCAACAGGCACGTACTTAGAAAGGGTTTTATTTCATTGTTGATTTTCATCATGATTTCTCAGCCAGAACTCTCCGATTGCACTTCAAAGAATAACACCAAATATGAATGAATGCCATTTTTTCATAGGGTATCTTCCTGCTTTTAAAAAACTTAAAATAAGTCAATATACTTTTCCATAACGTATAAGCTAATGCCTGTTTAAGCGTTCAAATGCTGGGACTACTTTCGTCCAAAGCACAGAGATGCAAAGAATGTCGAAAACCATCTAAAACCTGTCATGTTGGTATTAATTGGATAGCTCTCACTGAGTACTCTCAGATGAGTACCCATGTGCCAGGGTTTCAGTCATTTTAAAAGTTGTTTGCATCATTTGAATATTGGGCAAATCAGCTACCAGCAGCATAAGGGTTAACATCAACAGAAGAAGCTTTTTTCCTGGTTTAGAGAGGAATTCTTACCATTTCTTACCTCTGCACAGGGTCATGGATTAGGATAGGATAGATCTCTGCATAGGGCATGTGAGAAAGTTGCCAGTGACCAGGAATGGTCCATGTTTCACCAGCCTCTATAATCCATAGGCCACGGCATGCCTTTGCCTTCATAACAAAATAAGAATCATCCTATCAAAATCTCCTCCATTTCTATAACAAAACTAACTTTTCTATCACGAAACTTGCTTTTTTATAAAATTGATGAGAGATGTTTCTCTGTGATTCTGAACGTACATGTACCCAAAGTTTTGTGTCAAGATGAAAGAGAAGCATGATTCATATCCGGACAGATTTAATCCATTCAAAGATAACTTAATTCGGTCATCATATAAGTGAGTGTGTGTGTGTAGTAAGGACGTGTGTTTTGACGTTAACAAATGAGGGGATTAATCAAACCTCTGTGAAAGGCACACCATCAATGCAATTCATCATAGATTACATTCAGCTGTCACAAATACATTAACACCAACAGAAAATCAACATAACCTACTTATCACAATGATACAAATACCCTTATCTTAGAAAACATCGCATTTTAACCCATTGGCGAATAAACTGACAGAGTAGTCTTATTATTTAGAACTTACTGTATACGACCTTAATTTGGAGTGCTAAAAATTTCACTTTATAGCCCCGCTGGAGGGTATTTTTGCTTCTTTGTATGTATCTTTATTAACTGTAATTTCACAATTACAAAAAATCATACATTTTATGTAGAAATACATGTGATTGGAGAAAAAAGTGATACGAGGTCTGTGACGTATCACATACAATTAATACATAATAAGTTGTAGATAGTTTCAATTCGCACATTCAAGCACTCAAATTAACCATATACTTATCTGATATTTATTTGAAGGATATTATTTTAGCGCTATCATGGGGAGCGTGAAAATGGCGAAAATTAAATACCTGTAAAAAATATATATTTATATAGTAACTTGAAGACAGGGCTTTCTGACATTTGAATTATTTGCGTATACTCCATCCCATTATGTTTTCAAATAAGGCAGGTGAAATTCTGAATCATTTTAATGTAGCTTGTGGAGTTAATTCTTGAACATAGGATCATTTTGAATTTTTTACGTATTGTATACAGACCATCACAGATTAAGGTAAGAGACAAACCATCTCAGAACCTCTGTCTGCACAAAGACAGGAAACGTTTTTGGCTCTTTTTTCCATGTTGAATTCGCCAAAATATGATCGCTATATAATAAAGAAGCATTTGGGTATCAAATGTTAACGGATTTGCTTGAAATTTGGTATATAGATATAAATATCAATTGAGTATCGCAGAGGGAAGGGTATCACAGTTGTTTCAATTTTGACTTAGTTTCAAAATTATGCCATCTAGAAGTTGAAAATACACTTTCTTCTCATTTAGACACTGATACCGAAAGAAATGGTCATAGAATTTTAACAAAGAAAAATGTGTATTGATCTTTTCTCCATATTTATAAAATTGTGGACAGGACCTCCGTTTGTAAACTGTTTGTTTTTGTCTGTTTGTTTCAGTTTTTTACCCATTTTTATTTCACTCAGCTGGAAGGGCAAATGTGTGATGCTTAATATGTTCCTCAACAAAAGAATTTCACGTAATATATATTTTGTATATACTAAATAGTGAGTTAAAAGCAGGGCAGAGGTGGAAAGAAGTAACCCCTAAGGCTACCTTAAAATATAACCAGGGCAGTGTTAAATCTTGACCATACCTATGGCTGCAAGAAAGTTGTATACACACACGTATATATATATATATATATATATATATATATATATATATATATATATATATATATATATATATATATATATATATATATATATATATATATATATATATATATATATATGGGTGTGTGTATGTATATATATATATATATATATATATATATATATATATATATATATATATATATATATATATATATATATATATATATATATATATATATATATATATATATGTATGTATGTATATGTGTATAAATATACCTCACAGAGGTCACAGAGTATGTTCTAGGAAGTTTTAGGCATGACAGATTGTTTCCAGTTATAACAAAGCTTCCCCTAAATATATCCGAGGAAGACATACGTGTACAGCCTAAGGGGCATAACATTATAAAAAAAGGACTTAATACAAATTAAATTGATAGCTGTGCAATAATCGAACATAAACATATAAAAGCATAGGGGCTAGTTTGATTGCACTGTCCTTAACCACAGGGCATGTTTCTCAAGCCTTCGACTGACATAGATACTAAGTTAACCCTCGAGCTGTTAGTGGCTTATTTGACCAATACAAAGTGATGCAAAAAAAATGAAATTCGTAAAACCCTAGAAATCGGTACTCATCTGAGAGTACTCCAATGAGTGCCAACATGACAGGGTTAAGATGGTTTTCAAAAATCGTTGCGTCCTTGTTCTTTGGACGAAAGTAGCCTCAGCATTGGAAGCGTTAATGACAATCCCTCAGATGTACGGAGGATGGGTCGTAAGATGGGTCGTAAGATGTACTCAGTCGGAAGCATTTGTAACCAAGCCCGCAAACTCCCCCTCTCGCAGTCAGGCTAGATTTCATGCTGTATGTCTGAGTGTCAGCAATAGCCCACTCCTACAGGGGTGTCAAATAACCTCGTTGAAATTGCAGCCATCGTGACGGTTTGATTGACAGAACACACGGCCCCAATAGTCCAATAATTGCATAATACAGACCACTAACCCAACCTGTTTATTCTCACGACGGCGGCCATTGATCAACAGATACGAAACGCGTACCATCTGCAGGCAACCTTCGACGCATTCCTGCGTTCGGCTCGACCAATCGATCATCAGATCTGTCCCGGCGCATCATGTTGTTTTCGGTAATGGGGGCTGACATGTTTATTCGTCCATCAAATCTTTGTGCGTTCTTTAGATAGACAGCTTCGGGGAGGATTGAATATACTTAAGGGTGTCGTAAGGAAATGATGGGTTTCGCTAGACGTCGAGTGTTTCGCTGAGAAATTACCATTTGTCTCGTTGGCAAATGAAGAGTAGGAAATGCGCATCCACGTTGAGAAATACCTGAGGTTTCCACTTACAATAACAGTTGTGTTATGCAATATATTTTGAGTGGAAGGAATGTGGCTGCTACTGGTGAATTTCACGTTTTAATGGCTATCTGTAAGGACAAGCAAAGAAATATTTATTTTTTCTTTCAAAAATGTACGAACATCGTTAGTGAGAGAGTGCGTGTATACCTAACGGATTATCAATGTTTGTTTGAGGGATTAGGAGGTGGTTTACTAATAATAATAATAATAATAATAATATAATAATAATAAAAATAATAATAATAATAATAATAATAATGATGATAATAATAATGATGATAATAATGACAATAATGATGATAATAATAATAATGAAAATAATAAAATGACAATAATAATGATGATAATAATAATATTAATAACAAAAAACAATAATAAGAAGAAGAAGAGAAAGAAGAAAAAGAAGAATGACAATAATAATAATAATGATAATAATAACGATAATAATAATAATGATTATATCAAAAACCATGTAATTGCTACCAATAAGTATTGACTACCCATCCTTCGTACCCAACAGAGCATGCTCTAGGAAGTTCCGAGGGCATGACAGATTGTTTCCAGTTGCAGAGGATCTATACATATATATATCCGAGGCAAGACCCAAAGGAAAACATAGTGCTTCCCGGTTACATAAACGCCATTGCTGCAACTGTTACCTAAATAAACTGTTATTCTACGTCCAGGCCTGCCACTCAGTAACTCGTATAAATTAGCCCCATAATGAGGCAGTGAGTGCAAGCATGAAGTAGAGACGATAAATTGCCAAAGAATGAGAGATAGGTTACTGGTGGACATTATTTAAGCCTTTATTTACATCCAAACTGTCTAGTTTGCCCCGTGAACATGTACAGTATATGCAACTCGTGCGGGAACACATTGGAAATCCATTCGATTAGAAGTACTGTAATATTATAGTGGAGCACGAAGAATGACTTTCACTCGAATGTTTTTTTCGAGAATATTCTCCTTTTCAGGTGCGTTAAGGCATTTTTGGCGTGAAAGTGTTAAAAAGACCGTACTATAGCTGATTGGTGGTGAATAGTCAGTTGCTTAAGTATGCTAGATGTTTATGTGGGCTTTTACGGTGCAAATAACTAAATGCTCTAAAAAGAAGAACATTTAATACACCTGTGAGTATGTCTCTGCAAGTACATGGAGGTAGTTACAAATGCAATTCTATCGATTTAACCCTTCCAATGCTAAGCATACTTTCGTCCTGAGCAAAAGGATGCAACGATTTTCGAAAACCATCTAAACCTAAACCCTGTCATATTGGCACTCATTAGATAGCTGTCACTGAGTACTCTTAGATGAGCACGCATATGTTTCAGTCATTTATCAGCTTTTTTGCATCATTTTGTATTGGCAAAATGAGCAGCGTAGGGGTTAACTCTCTCTCTCTCTCTCTCTCTCTCTCTCTCTCTCTCTCTCTCTCTCTCTCTCTCTCTCTCTCTCTCTCTCTCTCTCTCTCTCTCTCCTAGAAACTTCCAACCTTCAAATAGTGGGTTATGTTCCAAAAATATTCGGCCATTTTGTGCATTTCCATGCTGTGCATGATTGTCCTAACTGGGCAGGTGAACATTACGCAATCCAATTTTACATCATTAGGGCGCTTTTCTTACCCGGCGTATGCCACCTACTTAGCATATTGGTGACCACGCCCCCTATTACCATAACAATACCCAGCGACCTTTAGGGTAATCCTTAATCAAACCTAAATCATTGGCATTCATTTAACCGGGTACAATCTATTTGGAGGGTGCAGGAGGGTTTTTGTTCTCACGGTACCACCCCTTTGCCAATAAGACATCTGCCCTAACCCTTACAGAACCCCATCTAGAGCAATGCTAGGAGCATGTCTTGTTCATAAATCATATACCTGTGGCAGAAATGGGAATGAATTTTATTTATCGTCACTTTTTCTGCCATAGTGTGGATAATTCATGACTGGCCTATTGTAAGCGGTGGAGGAAACCGGAGTGCCAGGCAAAAAACTACCACCTAACCACAAGTCGCGGGCAACTTTTGCATATTCCCCAGCCGCCATTCAATCCAGGGTTTAAAGTATTATGATACGATTGAAAATTCGGATTATACTCTTCTGTTACTTAAATAGATTTGGATAGAAAAGCCACACAGTTTGTGTTGGGATTGTATAGAAATAGTTGAGAATTCTACCATAAACAGTACTTTTTGGATTGTCAGTACTGCAAGTCTTAACAACATACCAAACATATAGCAATTTTTCTTCTTTAAGAACATCGTATTGCATCGTAAGTACTGTGGTGAATTGCATCGTAATTGTAACATTATATTTGGTCGTCCATTTCGTCAGATCTCATGGTAGTAGACCAGAATGATCACTGTATACTAGTATTGTATTTGCATATAAGAGATCGCGATATATATATATATATATATATATATATATATATATATATATATATATATATATATATATATATATATATATATATATATATATATATATAAAAATATATATATATGAATATATATATATATATGAATATATATATATATATGAATATATATATATATATATATATATATATTAATTATATACATATATATATATATATATATATATATATATATATATATATATATATATATATATATATATATATATATATATATATATATATATATATATATATATATATATATATATATATATATGTATCTTTGATTGCATAGATGAGTTTGGGTATTTGGTGATTGCTTATTAGTATTTGTATTGTATAATGTAAATAGACACAATACTAGTGATCGTTACTGTAATGAAAATGATGCATATAGCACGCCACGTAGGTTACCTGTCCTGCAGGTAAACAGGAGATACATTGTTCCCATGTTACCTGTCGACACCCCCATCCCCACTAAACACCTGCATGAGTAAGGTCATAAGTCACCCTACCTGGTGAAACAGACCTCGAGACATTCGCTACCCCCATTGTCCACGAAAACCGTTTAGCCTCTATTAGTATAAAGGGTACGTTAGAGGGGGTAGCATACTGTTGTTAGCAGGTAATTTATACCCTAGTTAATGCGCACACGTCCATTTACCCTGAAACTCTTCAAGTGGTCGACCCTGGTCAAATGGCCACCTCTGTGGACGATACCCTAAGTAACACCCACCCTGAACAATGCCCAAGTTTGTCTACAGGGTAGGGTTCAGACCCCACGCATTCTAGAACCCAAGGGTGGCGAAATCACTCAATAAAAAGTGTGGAAACTTTTCAAAGGTATTTTTGAATAAAGTCGCTGTAAACTTTTCTTTTGAAATATAGCGTTGCCTTGACTTGGCAGCATATTTACGATAAACAAAATTACAGAATTACAAATTTATCTCAGGGTAACTTTATTTCCTTGATTCCGAGTACTCCATATCATTCAAAGAGATTTGGTACATCGTCATAATAAGTCATCAATTATAAGGGTATGGCATAAGGTTTGTGGTTGACCACCATCTATATGAAAGGTGTATTTATTCATTTCATCATACGGCAAAATACATGTATGTATTTCAGCTCTATGAATGTAGGAGCCTCAAAGCCGGGGCAAGTAAGAATAAATCTTTTTAAAAATATCATTACTGATCAGCAGCAAAAATCCTATATCTAAAATGAGGCTTAAAAGTATGCATATTTATTGTTGGAGAAGATCAAAATAATCATTGAGATTAATGGTTTCCAAAATTACTTGTGTGGCAGGTACCAAAATGGAAATGTCACCGTTTCTTACAATGAAATCCTGTCTATCTGAACAAGATCTTTCTCGAGATAGATTAATTGAATTACTAAAATCAATATATCAAGTACATACCTCGATTAATCTCTTTAGCATTATATGTCGTCAACAATATACATCAATTTATTCACAATGACATATTCTACTATAACATGACAGGTACTTAAAATGATAAACCCCTTTTAGCAATAGCTGTGAAAGACCTATATTTAACTCAGCAGGCATACAAAGCACAATCAATCAAAAAGTCTTTTGATAAGAGTGTCCTTATATGGTAGAGGTACAGTGTCGGCATTTAATTCCTGCACTATATGCGCAGGTGGACCGGACTACGACTAAACGCCCGATTGATGCTTCGAAGTGCAACCCGAAGCTCATAAAAGTCACAGCTGAACGAAACTTTGATACGCGTCAACGCGGATCATTCATGTGCTTGGATTATTCTTACGATGTGTTATCCATGTTTGTACAACCAGTCGCTGACAGACGTCCGGTCGACTGGTGCTGGAAATAAATGTCTGTATTGCGTAGTGTGTGAGGTGAGGAGTCATGAGAACATCAAATGCGGCTCAAGGCACGTGAGAAAGTTACCAGTGACGTGGGGTTAGGTGGTTTTCACCTTGTTCTCCAGCTTCCTTAACTGGCCAAGCATGAATCAGCAAGATGTGGCGAAAAACGAAATTTCAATTCCCGAAAAGCAACCTTAAATATAAAAGCAACACTTAATCTAGTTCTGTATGCAAGTGATTGTTTTGCAGTTGTAGGTACATGTATCAATTTAGTTTACTCCTTTTCAAGACAAAATACATGATCTTCTTCAAGGCATAAACTTCATTTTACCCATATAATCAGAAGAAATGATGGCCTAGGATGCATATGCATCAATGACTATATTTTGAAAAAAAAAACCTAAGCAAATAGGTTTACTACCTACGCATTTGCTGTCAATTCTCCATTTATGTGTTATATTTTCTTCTAGACTTCTTATTGAAGATGATTGGTTACTCAAAAATAAATTGGTAAACGGAAGATTTTATTTCTTTTCTTTTTCGACAGTAATGCGCTAGGACGTTCTCATAATTAAACCTAGGGATCATACAAAATCGTTTATTTCCATAACAAACCAGCTACGCAATTTAAACAGCATATTTCCCTAGAAGCCCATGTCCTGTTGAATACCCCATCGTTGCTGAAATGCCCAACCGCATTCTTCCTGGTAGTAACTTAAGAAATCCCTGCACAATGGTCGCGGCAGGCTCTTACATATGGAATTGATTCATAGTGATGCTGGGGTACAATTAGAGCTATTAGAATAGTGAACTACGTCACGTACATCATGTCCGCACGCCCACTGGGGCAGCTGACCAAGGTACGGGACCTACCACGAAGGCGAAAGGTGCGGTGATATATTTAACTCATGGGCTAGTCAACATACGTGTCAGCACCCTAGATGACCTTTGACCTCAAGGCCAGGAGAGCTGAACCCTAACCACGTGTATTGACGTATGGGTAAAACACGACCTTGTGAAACATCTGAACAAACAAAATAATCATTGTAAATCTAAATGGAGTGAACGAAACGAAAAGATCGATTGTAAAACGAAATTTGCAATCATGAGAATCAAAAATATTCAGTGCACGAAGGTGTTTGATGTATGTTTTTCAAGATAATGAAGGTTCAGTGAAAAATGTTACTAGTGGTTGTCTATAACATGTTTTACTCTATTCATACAATAACTAAGAATTGAATTGCAAATAAGCATTTCAACAAATGTTAATAGCAATGGCAGCAGATGAACTGAACTTAAATCAACGGTAGGGCCACCTAATTCATTAAAGCCATTTATGAATGAACTACAATTAAAAATAAATGTAGAACACAGGTTAAGTTCAAAAGTCTCAAAGGAACACTCAGAAATGTTCTATTACTAAATGATTAAAGAAAAACACTGTAAGAACGAGATGTAAAAAAACTCGAATATATATATATATATATATATATATATATATATATATATATATATATATATATATATATATATATATGTCGTGGTAGAAACTGCAATCCGGTAGGATCGGCGATCCTACCAGTAGAAACCGCGATCGCAGTTTCTACCGGTAGAAACTGCGATCGCAGTTCTTACCAGGATTATGCTGGTAGGAACTGCGATCGCAGTTTCTACCGGTAGGATCGCCGATCTTACCAGAACAATCTTACCATACCTTGGTAGAAACTGCGATTCAGTAAAGGCTGTGATAGTATTGATATGTTTAGCAATCTATGGTAACCCATAGTTGCAGTAGTAAGATATTAAGTTTTTTGTGAGAATTTCAAAGCAAAAAGCATCTTTATTTATTCATTAAGAGACTTATAAATAATAGATAGCTTCTGAGTATTCGCATTTGAATTGCACCATTTGAATATAATGAACATGCAACATATTCTGGCACAATATCACTTCATGAATTCTCCAAATCTCCCTTATGCAATCTTTCATGCAATCTTTCAACATAATCGCCTATCATTCAACAGTTATATTTAACTATTTATACAAAGTTAACCCCCCAACAGATACTGGTACAATGTGACATCATGAAAAGGCTTCAAATATTTTTTAACACAGTCACGCAACAGTATAACCCGTTTATACAGTATCATGAAGATACTATATCTATTTACTTCGATATACAAAGTATTGAATAAAACTTTGTCTCCAAGTACTCATTTCTTCATTCAGTTGTTCGCTAAAAAGTAGAAATGAGTCTGCTACTCTCATATTTTTGAAAATAACTTGGCCATAAATTTAAAGTTCACAAAATATTTGAAGGAGAGTTGGTGTATGGCATGTGATCAACATTTCTCGATCAAATGTTTTCCAGAAAAATATTTCCAACATTGTCACATTGTCAGGGCTGTTTTGGTCACTCTGAATGTAAATGGGTTAAGTTATTGAATTTGATATTCATCTTCAATCCTAGAAAAGTCAAATTGAACACATTTGATAACTATCAGCTTCACTTTAACAAATGACCACTCAATTACCTATACCCAACAATTAATACTTGGACGTCTACATTGTAACTTTAATTTCAATATATTTACATAGATAATTTTTAAGCGCAATTGAACCAAGCCCATATTTTCCATAATAATAATTGGATTATTAGGATTACCTCAATTGCACATTTTTCTCAGTATTTGGATGTTAGAAAAAAACCAGCACCAGTTCAGTAATACATATCTATTAATTTACCTGCTTGTTAGTAATTGTTAAGGTCGCAAATATTTTAAATTTCACTTCATACTTTAAGCAAATTCATAAGTAAATTAAATCATTATTCCTTGAGAGTTACACTTGAAATTTCCATCTGGATTTTTGATACTTTTGACAATTGGAATAAAGAATGATTTTACACAATATTTGAAGGAGAGTTGTCACATATATACATCACATTCTGGCAGGCTCTGCTTTTTGTTCAATCATACACTAGCTAATGGCCATACCAGACTGATACAGTGGAGAAGATTCCTAGGATTTTAAACTGTTTCCAAATCAACCTAATAGTATTGACAAATACAGCGTCAAATTAATTGCAATAAACCACACCCAAAATGTTGATTGAGATTGGAAGTCAATTAACCTGAATTTGTCACAGAGCAATAAATCATCTCAATCAAATACTCAATTCCTGTATGTGTAAATATTTTGATATCAAAGCAACATTTCGAGAAATATTTCACTGAAAGTTGGTGATCCTGTTTGGTTTTACAATCCTTCTTCAAATATTTTTCAAATTATATTGAATTAAAATAAGGTTTGTTAAAAGTTGAAAGACCATGCACACACTCCAAAAACGAATGGTTTTAATGAATGCCTGTAGTGTTGTACAACTCAGCTGCTCATTCAAACCCTTAAATAGTGATAAAGTGAATCGCAGTTTCTACTGGTAGGAACGCAGTTCCTACCAGCATAATCCTGGTAGGAACTGCGATCATGGTTTCTACCGGATCGCAGTTTCTACCACGACATATACATATATATATATTTATATATATATATATATATATATATATATATATATATATATATATATATATATATATATATATATATATATATATATATACATGGAGTAAAACATCTTAGCAACAAGGAGTGGACCAAAGAAAGGAAAATTAAGAAATTATAAAGTGTAGTTATAGATTGATTATGTGTTTCCATCTACCAAAGTTTATCAGCGCCTCGTAGAAAAATTGGCGATAATCTTAGATATGTTTTTGTTCAATATGACCAGCAATAGATATCATAGGTCATGCTTCCTTTCAGTAATCTTTGAAAGTCTTCACATGCCTTGAACGTGTCCGACTTAACTGTAGGACCTATTGCAATAGTCAGGGCATGCTCAGCCATGGGGGCATGCCCGCATTGCTATGCAACCTAAACACGGCCAAGGAGACAATATATAAAGAATACAAAATTAACGTAGCGAATCTAATCCCCCCTTTATACACATAAAATGTATGCATAGACATACAATACCAGGTATAACCTATGTCTGACAGGTATCTCAAACACAAGGAGAAAAGAACCAACTAAATATTCCCGAGATTACTTAAATGATGCAATGGAACATTGATCAAAGTAAAGTATGGTACTAAAAGCCACAGAGATCATCATAAAGTAACGGTGTGTAAAGTAGATAAGAGGAAACTCGTGCTACTTGTTGACGTATAGGAGACCAACAACATCAAAGGTCTTAAGAGATAGAGACATATAGCTCTTAAATATATCTCTATTGGGGGACAACTGAAGTTCATATTAAAAGACATTTCACTGTATAATTTACGGGCTCAGATGGTCCAATTTGAGACTTAAGTCTGTACTCTAGAAGTAATGTTTCCACAACGTTTCTCAACCATCTATTTTTGTTTGTTTTATAAGAATCCAATAAATGCTTGGTTCCTGTTAGTTTCCTTTTTCTACGGTACCCTTGTTTGTACTAAGTCATTATACTTTCTCTATTTACTCTATAACTCTATTACTGTTTAGTTTATACTGTATTCAATACCTTTTTGCTGTACTTGCTATGTTGGACGTATTGTCCCTTCACTGTTTTGTTATATTTTTACCCTATCTAGATGTACTTGTATTTTTGAATTTGTATATGCAGCAAATATACAATACAATACAAAAACACGGTTGAATACGTTGAATGCTTCTAGGTGATGAGTGGGAACATAATTGAGTAGTTCAAATTGAAGTTCGAAATCTACTTTTAGTATAGGAAAGGTTTTCTTTATATTCCCATGATATAAAACTTTGTGCAAACTCTCCCGTTTAATAAGGTTCTGAAATTGACTTTGTCAAGCTTTTAGCAAATTTTGCATTGGAATGTCAGAGATCAATGACATAGTAGAAATCACGCTACAAATCTCAAATAATGTGTATTGATTTGAAGTTGAAGGATTTCTTAAATGATCATACAGTGACACTGGACGGGAATAAACCCTGTGTTATTCATATTGTTGAGAAATGTCCTTTATACAGGAGTGGTGTTATGAGAAAATGTGCTAAAAAACTGAAAAATGACTGAAACCCTGGCACATGGTACTCATCTGAGAGTACTCAGCGAGAGATATCCAATGAATACTAACATGACAGGGTTTAAATGGTTTTCAAAATATTTTGCGTCTGTGTGCTTTGGACGAAAGTACCCTCGGCATTGGAAAGGTTAAACTAGCACTGCTGTAGATGCTTGGGAAATATGTATGTGTGCATGCTAGAGGCCATGTGGTAGACATTCAACATGAAAAGACCTAATAGTATTGACAAATACAGCGTCAAATTAATTGCAATAAACCACACCCAAAATGTTGATTGAGATTGGAAGTCAATTATATATATATATATATATATATATATATATATATATATATATATACATGGAGTAAAACATCTTAGCAACAAGGAGTGGACCAAAGAAAGGAAAATTAAGAAATTATAAAGTGTAGTTTTAGATTGATTATGTGTTTCCATCTACCAAAGTTTATCATCGCCTCGTAGAAAAATTGGCGATAATCTTAGATATGTTTTGAAAAAAAGACTTTTATAATCTAATTTGAACTGTTCAATATGACCAGCAATAGATATCATAGGCCATGCTTCCTTTCAGTAATCTTTGAAAGTCTTCACATGCCTTGAACGTGTCCGACTTAACTGTAGGACCTATTGCAATAGTCAGGGCATGCTTAGCCATGGTGGCATGCCGGCATTGCTATGCAACCTAAACATAGCCAAGGAGACAATATATAAAGAATACAAAATTAACGTAGCGAATCTAATCCCCCCTTTATACACATAAAATGTATGCATAGACATACAATACCAGGTATAACCTATGTCTGACAGGTATCTCAAACACAAGGAGAAAAGAACCAACTAAATATTCCCGAGATTACTTAAATGATGCAATGGAACATTGATCAAAGTAAAGTATGGTACTAAAAGCCACAGAGTTCATCATAAAGTAACGGTGTGTAAAGTAGATAAGAGGAAACTCGTGCTACTTGTTGACATTTAGGAGACCGACAACATCAAGGGTCTTAAGAGATAGAGACATATAGCTCTTAAATATATCTCTATTGGGGGACAACTGAAGTTCATATTAAAAGACATTTCACTGTATAATTTACGAGCTCAGATGGTCCAATTTGAGACTTAAGTCTGTACTCTAGAAGTAATGTTTCCACAACGTTTCTCAACCATCTATTTTTGTTTGTTTTATAAGGATCCAATAAGTGCTTGGTTCCTGTTAATTTCCTTTTTCTACGGTACCCTTGTTTGTACTAAGTCATTA
Organism: Maea johnstoni; assembly: GCA_963942565.1. Lineage (NCBI taxonomy): Eukaryota > Metazoa > Annelida > Polychaeta > Spionida > Magelonidae > Maea > Maea johnstoni. Next base: position 63,064 of record CAWWDR010000801.1, on the reverse strand, counting down.
TACTTTCTCTATTTACTCTATAACTCTATTACTGTTTAGTTTATACTGTATTCAATACCTTTTTGCTGTACTTGCTATGTTGGACGTATTGTCCCTTCACTGTTTTGTTATATTTTTACCCTATCTAGATGTACTTGTATTTTTGAATTTGTATATGCAGCAAATATACAATACAATACAAAAATGGTGGAATACGTTGAATGCTTCTAGGTGATGAGTGGGAAGATAATTGAGTAGTTCAATCTGAAGTTCGAAATCTACTTTTAGTATAGGAAAGGTTTTCTTTATATTCCCATAATATAAAACTCTTTGCAAACACTCCCATTTAATAAGGTTCTGAAATTGACTTTGTCGAGCTTTTAGCAAATTTTGCATTGGAATGTCAGAGATCAATGACATAGTAGAAATCAAACGCTACAAATAAATCTCAAATTATGTGTATTGATTTGAAGTTGAACAATTTCTTTACAATTTGATCTCACAATACCAAAGAAAAATGAAATATACCTTAAATGATCATACAGTGAAATTAGATGGGAATGAACTATATTTTAATTACAATCTCGAGAAATATTTTTCTAAAAGAGTGATGTTATGATAAAAATATCCAAAACTTAAAGCGGTTGTTAATTGGTTAAACTGGCACTGCTGTAGATGCTTGGGAAATATGTATGTGTGCATGCCCCAGGCCATGTGGTAGACATTCAACATGAAAAGACACCTCCGTCAACACGGCATAGGATATGTTTGCAATTTTGGCGTTAAACACTAATACGCCATACGTGCTTCACCCAGATTCCATCGAAGGCTTTCTCGAAATCGCTGCCCCAAAATACACGAAATCTACTCCCATTAGAAAATAAGCTTTTCCAAAATTCTGGGTTATGTACATATTTTATTCGATAAACAATTTCATTTTGTATGTTATAATAATGCAGGGAATTTTAGTTTTTCACTAAAATCATTATCTTTACGACATTGAAGCCATGTTTTTGCATTTGGGTTTATAAATATTTACACGGTACATTTGATAAAAAGAAGTATTTTGCATTTCATATTTCTGTACTGTTTTCATCATATCAAATTACATATCATTGTTTGAACTACATGTATATCGATTTCAATTGCAGTACGATATGAAATGCAATCTACCTGTCCAAACAATCCCTTTAATTCATTAATCGCTTTCTTTATTTTAAATGGTGGCTCAACCAAATGAAAGAAAATTTTCTTTTGGACATGCCCACGACACAGATAGTCTGACGGATGATATAGAACATTATCACCTGCTCTGCTGTAATTCTCTATGCTGATTGGTCAATAGGTGTTAGATCTGGAGCCGTTCACACTTTGTAGATTCAATATCGAACGGCAGAATCCAATATTACCACTTGGGGAGCAGGCTTGTTCTGACACCCAAAGTTATTTCAATTTTTTTTGAGATGTATTTGTTATTTTTTCTTAGCATGAAAGAGCAGGTGATAAATTCGTGACGCCCTGTTAGAAGGTGCAATCCGGCCTGCTATCCGCCCTCAATCATCCAGAACCCAATCGGCTCCGCCTCGTGAGATATGGATGACTTCGGTTGGATAGCAAGCCGGATTGCACTTTCCAACAGGGAGTAACTAATAATATTGGACTCTTCAGAGTAATCTCTTCCTATTATTGGGAGATTGGCGATAAAAAGCACGAAAAATAGGTTTTCGGTGGTCGCTCTAGTTTATAGAGAAATCGGCTGTCTAAACGCCCCAGCATGATATTTTATGGAAATCTTAACCTTCCAGTGCTGAGGCGACTTTCGTCCAAAGCACAAGGAGGAAACGATTTTTGGTAACCATATAAGCCCTGTCATGTTGGTATTCATTGGATAGCTCTCACTGAGTACACTCATATGAGTACCCATGTGTCAGGGTTTCAGTGATTTTACATGTTTCTTTGCCTCGTTTTGTATTGGCCAAATTAGCCACCAGCAGCATCAGGATTAATTCATTACAGATTTGGTATAAATCTATGGGAAAGACGTGTCAACTTGATCTACAGAATTTCCTAGAATTCTCCACGTGGGCGATATTAGGGTACACGGATGTTATCTGGGTATTGGTTGTTGGCGATGTATACTACACGAAGGCTGTCCGCACCTCCATGGAAGATAGACTAGGAATAGATAAACACCAACGGCTCGCGGCGGAATACACACCCGTGTCAAGAAGTCGGAATCTCATGTAACGCTGCTTTCAGCACGATAATACGGCCAAATTGTACTGGCTTGTTGTTAACCATTATGCTGCTGGTAACCAATTTGACCAATGCAAAATGATGTAAAAACCTGAATTTTTTTTTTAATTTTGAAATTACACACATGTGTAAAAAATGAGTGAAATCCTGGCACATGGGCCCGGCACATGGGTACTCATTGGAGAGCACTCAGCGAGAGCTATGCAATGAATATCAACATGGCAGGTTTTAGATGGGTTTCAAAAATCTTTGCGTCCGTGTGCTTTGGACGAAAGTAGCCTCATCATTGGAAGGGTTAATAGTAGGAAACACTCGTGCCTGTATAAAACCTAAAGATTTTCAGTTGATGCAGATATGGTGGACAACCGTTTTTTTAAAGATAGTTTATATTCTATATATATATATATTTATTTTCAATTTGATTGGTGCTCTTTTAACTGTTTTATTATCTCCACTAGTGTCATACCACAACAATTTGTCAGTTTTGCTTTCATCATATTAAATGTTATAATTTGATTAATCGTATCAAACTTATATTCGAGTACATCAAAGAAAGAAAACTTACGATATGTACATATATACGATACAAAAATGACCGAATCATCATCCCACATTTAGCCAAAAATCTAATATGTCATATTGGTGAGTCGTCTTGCTGTAGTATCAGTGACGTCACAAATATCGCAGACGACCATCTGCCCAATGCAATGCAGGACACGTCAACACTGCGGTTAATGAGTTTGGGAAGAGTATTAAATGGTAGAGGCTGCTGACAACTAAGTTCCTATTAGCCATTCCCAGGCAGACGAAAATGAGCACGTGTACCAATTAACAGATAATGATACAACATTTGTCTGGGATTCAGTAACACTGCCAACAGGGTGTATCGCATTAATTTACTCAAAGACCCGAAGGACAATGTTGTAGGTTCCGAGACAACATCCCCAAAATTCTTCATTTAGTCCGGCACAGAAAGCTGGATTTTGGGCTGAACCTTTTTTTTTCATATATAGTTTTTTTTTCAATTGATTCTGGTAGCCAAGGGTACCCACTTTAATAATCTGCCGGGTGCCGGGCTGGCACCCTTGGGCAATTTGAGATATTGACCCATCTTTGCCACCCCCCATAGTACAAGAAATGGACAAATAGGGTTTTCTCCGGTTTTGGTCGATCCAGATATTAAAATCTAAGAGACCCTACAGACCCATTAAGTTACATAGGCTCAATTTAGATAGCAAATAGGTATATGTTTGTATTTGAACATCCGTAGGTACCTTAATTGCTGAGAACAGGGGTCAAAAAGTGGGACATTTAGCTAGAATATACAAGTCTTCGCCTGTATTTTGCTAATATTTGAACAGCATTAAATCACCATTAAAGAGTCCATCACCATTCTAGTTCTAAATATGACTTATTCAGGTAGCAAATTAACTGATATTTATAGTTGGCCAACATTAGGTGACCGCCATGCTGAAAACAGGGGTCAAAAAGTAGGTCACTTAGATAAAATGGACGATTTTCGCCTGCAATTCAAACAGCATTCTATTGACTTATATATAACTTTCACCATTCAAATTCTAAATATGACTTATTTAGGTAATATATAAATTGATATTTGTACTTGGACAACTGTAGGTACACACAGTGCTTAGTACAGGGGTCAAGAATTAGGTCGCTTAGCTAAAATGGACAATTTTCACCTGTATTTTGCTCTTTTTGGAACAGCTTTACATTGACTTACATGTATATACAACTTTCATTATTTTTCGATCTAAATATGACTTATCTAGGTAGCAAATGAATTAATAATTGTAGTTGGACAACTGAAGATACCTGCACTGCTGGGAACAGGGGTCAGAAAATAGGTCACTTAGCTAAAATGTACTATTTTTGCTTGCAGTTTGCTCTTTTTTGAAAAGCGTTATTTCAACTTTTATATAACTTTCACTACTCTAGTTTTACATATGACTTATTTAGGAATAAAAATAATTGATAATTGTAGTTGGACAACTGTAGGTACACGCACTGCTGAGAACATAGGTCTGAAAGTAGGTCACTTAGCTAAAATGTACAATTTTCGCCTGCATTTTGCTCTTTTTTAAACAGCATTACATCGACTTATATTATACTTTCACTTTTCTAGTTTAAGATATTACTCATTTTGGTAGCAAATAAATTGATACTTGTAGTTGGAAAACTGTGGGTACCTGCACTGCTGGGAGCAAGGCTCAGAAGGTAGGTCACTTAGCTGAAATGTATGGTTTTTGCCTGCGTTTTACTCTTTATTTTTAGATAACACTTCGTCTTTGCACTAGTTGCATTGTGTGGGAAAACAATGTCTTCAAATTTCTAAAGGAATATACTATATTATTATACCTCACGTGAAAATACTCTCATCCCATTGGATGAGAGCCATGTGTCAAGACTGCTAGCAACCTGTGTGTCTGTAGGTTCAGTGACAGCGGGCGCTACTCAAGGAGTAGCGCCCGCTGTCAAGGAGACGACGTATTAGCACCCGCTGTCAATGTGCCGTTTCATGATTCCCTATATTGTTGAGGACGTCATGCTTTCAAGATCCCCCCGCGTGGCGAAAGTATTTCAAGGCCTCAGCAGAATGCCGCCGTCAACAATGGAATTATCTTATTGTTGGGAACAACTTGCGCGAGTGTCTCAATTATGGGGGAAAAAGTAAAATCTCAACCAAGTTGAGGTGGTAGGTTGTTCAGGAAGGATAAATTAAATACATGTAGTATATCCTTAACATGGTCAGCACGGTAAACCTGCTGCTCCGAAATTACACTGTCCAAGTGAGTTTTGTAAGTTTCAACTTGTCATGTATTTTGGGTGCCCGGGGGTGAGGGGGGGGGGGGTGTTGTTCGGTATAATAAAACAAATGTGACATCCCTGCGGGGTTGCTAACATGGTAGTCTACCCCTCGTGAGCATTGTCACCCTCGGGCTACGCCCTCGGGTGACAATGTTCACTCGGGGTAGACAACCATGTTAGCAACCCCGCAGGGATGTCATATTTGTATAGTATAGCCTTAGTGACTGTTGCAGAGGGCGCTATGAGACTTGTCATATGCCTGAAGGCCTTAGTCTACCAAATTATCATATCAGCCCTAGGGCCGATATGACAATTTACTAGTATCAGCTACATGTAATCACATGGTACATGTACACTCAATTAGTTAAAATCAGAATAGCAATAATAACAAGATTTAATGCCCTCTATCGGATGGTGTTATAGGGATTAGTCGATTTGTCACATAGTGCAAATCTTGAAATATACTTTCCTGAAAACTACCCAAGCCAATGTCATGAATAATGAGGAACTCCCCTGACCCGGATGGATTTAGACAGTCGCTACTATATATCATAAGACTCTGACTAGGAGCGAGAGATCAGGATTTGGGATTATGTTTATTGTCACCCTTCCATACAGAGGATAAGTCGTGACTGGTCTGATGTGAATGGTGGAGAACAATGCATAACTTCAAGTCAGTAGTAACTTTTTCACATGCCCCAAATAGTAACGTTCAGCTTGTGTGGACTCCATCATGTGTGATTGATATATATAGGCTTATAGGGAAAGCTAAGCAGCTACATGTAAGTTAAATTGGCCGACAGGGACAGCTGCATGTACATGTACATTACAGACCTCTACATTACTGACCCATTTAGTTTGCCAATCAAAGCTACGTTCATGTGAGATGATGCATTCATCAGTGCCCAGGAAACTGGGTGGCAATCAGACGTGCAGTTGTTTATTATGCCAGGGCTCCTACACATTTAGTGCAGGAATTAAATGTCGGCACTGTACTGTACTGTGCATGTATATGTGTGATGTGTCTATGCTGAATGTGTATGGTTATTGTATATGCTAGAAATATATACTAGTACTAGAAATCCTAGATTCATTTGTTTCATACATAAGTCGCATCCACATGTAGAACTAGATGGTTTCTTATATGTTGATGTACATGTAAACTGTTCAAGTGAGAGTAAAACGCAGCTAAGTGACCTATTTCTGACCCATGTTCCCAGCAGTGCAGGTACCTACAGCTGTCCAGCTACAATTATCAATTCATTTGCTACCCAACTGAGTAATATCTAGAACTAGAATAATGAAAGTCTTATATAAAACGATGTAATGCTGTTCAAAAAAGAGCAAAATGCAGGCGAAAATTGTACATTTTAGCTAAGTGACCTACTTTCTGACCCCTGTTCTCAGCAGTGCAGGTACCTACAGTTGTCCAACTACAATTATTAATCTATTTGCTTCCTATATAAGTCATATTCAAAACTAGAATAGTGAAAATCCTTTAAAAGTCAATGTTATGCTGTTTAAATAAAGCGAAATACGGGCAAAAATTGTACATTTTACATGTAGTTAAGTGACCTTTTTTATGACCCCTGTTCTCAGCAGTGTGGGTACCTACAGTTGTCCAACTACAATTATCAATCTATTGGCTACCGAAATAAGTCATATTTAGAACGAAAATAGTGAAAGTTATATATAAATTAATGTAACACTTTAAAAAAGAGCAAAATGCAGACGAAAATAGTACCTTTTAGCTAGGTGACCTAATTCTTGACACCTGTTCTTAGCAGTGCGGCACCTACAGTTGTCCTGTTACAAATATCAATTTATGTGTTACCTAAATAAGTCATATTAAGAACTTGAATGGTGAAAGTTATATATATAAGTCGGTATAATGCTCTACAAATTGCAGGCAAAAATCGCGCATTTAATCTAAGTGACCTATTTTTGACCCCTGTTTTCAGCATGGCGGTCACCTAATGTTGGCCAACTACAAATATCAGTTAATTTGCTACCTGAATAAGTCATATTTTGAACTAGAATGGTAATGAACTCTTTTATTGTGATTTAATGCTGTTCAAATATCAGCAAAATACAGGCAAAAACTTGTATATTCTAGCTAAATGTCCCACTTTTTGACCCCTGTTCTCAGCAATTAAGGTACCTACGGATGTTCAAATACAAACATATACCTATTTGCTATCTAAATTAAGCCTATGTAACTTGATGGGTCTGTAGGTCTCTTAGATTTTAATATATGGATCAACCAAAACCGGAGAAAGTCCTATTTGTCCATTTCTTGTACCATGGGGGGTGGCAAAGATGGGTCAATATCTCAAATTGCCCAAGGGTGCCAGCCCGGCACCCGGCAGATTATTAAAGTGGATACCCTTGGCTACCAGAATCAATTGAAAAAAAAACTATATATGAAAAAAAAAGGTTCAGCCCAAAATCCAGCTTTCTGTGCCGGACTAATTCAATGTTAAAAAGTAGATGGTGTCTTCCTCTCCTCTGCTTGTTGTTGTTGTTGTTGTTAATGTTGTTGTTGTAGTTGTTGTTGTTGCTGTTGTCAACGTCATCATCACCATCATCATCATCATCATTTTCATCCCCATATCCCTCTTCTGCCTTTTCTTCCTCTACTTCGTCTTTATCTTCTTCGTATTTTCTTCCATATCTCTTCGTTTTCTTCTTCATCATCTCCATCTTCTTCTCCTCCTCTTTTGTCTCGTTATATTATTTGTCACCGTTTTTGTCATCGTTGTCTTTTTCCTCTGTTATCTTTCTTCTCTCCCTTTTTCAAGACAGAACAAAAGCAAAGCATTCGTTTGAAAGTCAATGTAATATTGCTGCTGCCTTCATTGAAATGGCGTTTCTCTGAAAATGCCTAAGATTATCCATTATGGTAAAAAAAGCCACCAACTTTTGTGTTCGGTCATATGGGAGATATCGTTATAATGCTGACCTCTTCTGGTATGGGTCATATGATTTCTACCCCTCCCTAAATGTATCGCCCCACCCCCTCGGACGCGAATAATACCATATTATCATAACTAACAATACCTTCGCTGCGCAATTTAAGAAACTCGTAAAATATCACAAAAAAATTCAATGCCGGGTTTTTACCTTGATGCCCAGACATTGCACATCTGAGGGTGACAATAGATTCAACTGGGCGTTATGAAGTTTTAAATGCCTACTCAATCCACAATTTCTACCTGAAAGAAATACATTGTAGCATGGCGTCGTGGCGACTATGCCTTTTTTCATAAACAACCGTAGTGATTTTTCAATAAGCAATTTTTCAAAATAAAGAGCCAGAAAGCGATTAAAAAAAGCATCGAATGTCAAAAATGATTCATATACTACAACCGATTCCTGCAGTTGCCATGGCAACCGTGGTAGCCATTTTGAAATCTGCGGGTGGGCCTCGATGTCATTGCAAGGCCACTTGACCTGCATGCCACAAGTGTTAATCTTAGGTACACGGTTCTTTAACATCCCTTAAAGGGGCACTCGGGATGAAATTGGCTGGCAAACAAAGAAAGAAATTCACTTCGTCCTGTGTTCAACAATTGGTCTCAGTCACATATTGCAAGAAAATTTTCACCAGATGATATTTTGCCATCCTGTTGTTCATCGACATTTTAGCTAAATTTACATATTCTACATATGTGCTTGCTGGCAACCTGTAGTGCTCCGTTAAGCGTCTGTCCAGACCAAAGGCATCACATGTTTTCAAGCAAACCATGCGACTGTTTGTGTCAACGAGATGCAATATTGAGGAAAGATGTTCTCTCTCCGGGGATTCGGGGAATAATCATATTCACCTCCTTTAATTCACTCATCTGCATGTATTTGCTCAATCAATTATAGTGCATTCAATATGTAATGCGCTATGCAATTAAACGGTCTTGGAAAACAACTTATATCATTGTCTAAAAACTAATATCATTTCCATCTACTAATACCGGAATTTAGATAAATTTAAGATGCCCATAATATCATCTCGTGTGCGTTATACGTGAAATGGCATTCATTCATACAGATGTGAAGTAATTTCGTTAAGACAAAACAGCACAAGCCTTCACCAATTTATTCTTTAAAGTAAAAATGATACTGCTGAAATATTCACAAAACGAGCTCACAGAGCATGATATGTTGACGTGCGAATTACATCAGAACTGCTATATCCAGTACCCCAAACCATGAAATGTTGTACATTATACCAAACATACCTGGGAAAACCTTTCGGCCTCTCTTAAAGTTAGTTGCCTGATTCTGACCCGACCAGACAGAACGGAATTTCTAAAGCAAATCTATGGTTTTTCGGAGATACAAAGTCAAGTCTTTGGTTTAAACAATCTTTCAAAATCATAGCCATGACAGAGGTTATCATTAGACAGATTTCAAGGTATGTTAATCAGTTTTTTTTCGGTGATACAAAATGAAAGTTTACCTTTCAGGTGTTTTAAAGATGTTTTCACATAATGGTTACCTTGGCGAAACATAGTTGTTAAAAAGTTTAGGCAGGCGCCAAAAGTAAACTGAAATATCGAGTACATTGTGTTGATGTGAAGGTTCTTTATACACATGAACGGCTGTCTGGAAGCTTGATATGGCACTACATGTTTATTCACATTGGCGTATTTAAGTTCTTTACACCTGGAAATCGTGGGGATATTTCAAAATTGGAAACCTATGGTTAAATTTCATAGATTATATTGTAGATCCTGAAATGTGAACGCGGAGGATGGCCAACAAGATGTGATAACGGTGGAATTTGTTAGGCAAGAACGTATACGTTTCATGGCGTCACTTGGGTGGCTGTTTCATACCTTCTCCTTCATTAGTAATTGCAATTTATTTCAGTTAAAACAATGCTTTGTGTTCCATATCATGACATTTGACCGTGACCCTTTACCTTGGAGATGTGATAAAAGTGTTTTGTTTTGAATTCCGTATCCAAAATTGGATAAAACCCCACATGTCTCTCCCAAATTATCATGACCTTCGAAATATACGAAGGAGTGTGTTGGTTGTGTTATGATTGACATTTCCCCTGTAAATATTTTCAAAACGATGTTTTTTTTAAAGAAAAATATCGCCAAAAGTAGCCATAACGTTTGGGATTGCTATGTATATATATATTTATATATATATATATACATATATATATATATATATATATATATATATATATATATATATATATATATATATATATATATATATATATATATATATATATATATATATATATATATATATGCACGTATCTTTATTGACCACGAAATTCATCATGAAATATACAACATATATATCGTTTCTATCCAAACAAGTAGCGTATGCGCCCCCTCTATACCTGAGTGCCCCCCCCCCCCCCCCCCGGGATTTAAAGTTGGTTAGCCATTGCCTTCTCTTCTTTTCATTCTATCCAAATAGAGCATATCCCTTAACCAGCGATGGTATTGGACAACGACATCTTAAATCGGGGAACGTTTGTGATTGCTATAGGCAGAAACAGTTAACATATTGTCCCAGAAGCATTTCTTGAGTAATGCAGTTGTTTGGAAGGTCTCCTCAAAGTTGTCAGATCTCTACCTTGTCGTCTGCCAACATTTTTCTTGGCGGGAATTGCTAGGTGCAAACCAACCTTGTATGACTGTACAAACATCTTCCCCTGCTCCTCCTCCAACATTAATAACCCATTCGTGATTACGGTTCTCTTTCCGAAAAAGTCGTCTGGACCTGATATACTTTTAAGGATAACTAAACAATAACTCATGAATTCACTAAATATTTGAAGGAGATTTGTTTATTACGTAATGATTGACGTTTCTCCTTCAAATATTTTCAGAAAAATACGTTTGTAATGGAAATACAACCAAAAACGTCAGATTGTTCTAAGCTGTTCATGCCGTCCATGGGTTATCAAGTGACTAGGTAAGAAACTTGTTGCGGCAGAGTTACTCTTAATTTAATTGCTATGATTGCTATTTCATGTGATTTATTAAGACAATAGGTCAGGCTTAGGGGGGCTGGGGGAAGATGGATGGCTCGTGCTGTCGCTAGCGCGGGAGGGTGGCATCTTCCGCCTCTCTCTGAGATCAGTCAGGCGTGGAGGGATCCTCACCGCTAACTGACCCTTCTCCAACTAGATTAATTGCTTCTCCCCGCCCTCTTGCCTCGCGCCTTTTTAGCAATGCCTAGTTTTTTTTTCAGTTTAACTCTTTTACGTGCGTATGATTTGAGAGGAATACACGCATCTATCTTATCTGATACAGAGAGCTATATCTGAGAATGTTAGTAAGGGGGTAATGCTCAATTTTTTAAACATGTATCGAAAAACAATCCATCCTGTATTTATGTGCCATAATATGAGGGTAGGAAGATATCCATTTCTGCCATAACCTTATCACATCCACCGCGTATACAGGGCTTGACGCACATGGAAATATTTGATAAAGCAAAGCAATGTTTCGAACGAAATACTTGACTTATTGTCGTAAAATACCTTTCTTTAGAATGGAAGTTGTTCTAGACCGATCTATCAATACCTTGCTTCTTTAAAAAATACTCTAATAGAGGCAAAGTTGTCTATAAATAGACTCTATTTATACACAACTTTGCCTGAGGAGGTTTGTGAGAAAGTGATCAGTGACTTGGAGCTAGGCGGCAATCCAATCCAAGTCTCCCAAGCATCGCGTTCATCGCAACCATTCGCAACTGGTAAGTCACGATTTAGCCTCAACATGGCAAAAAAGTGACTATAACCGAGATTTTATAAAATCTTACGAGTTTTTACAGATACCGCGAACGTTTTTTGAGCCATGAATCATCTTCCAGTAAAATAGTTTATCCGCTGAGGTGATCAGCTTTTGTCTGTAGAGTTTAGAGAGATTTCTTCTCCAACTGATTTGGTGGCGCGGACGCCCTGTCTCCGCACAAATTCGCGTGTCCTACCAAAATATTACAACCTCAATCCAAAATTTCTGAGTGATAATAGGTTAAACTTGTATCAAGTCAACCTGGAAACCCATTGTGGGAAAGATCTATTTGATGCACCTCCCTGAACCGCAACATCAACACATTCTTTACGTTTTTAATCATGACTTTATTGGTGGTATATGGGTGGTAGCCACAGCGGGCTCCCTTTGAATTGCAGAAAGAAAATTCTGGCCAATTCAAGGTGTTAATTTTATGCCTCAAGATGTGCCCGATTAACCCACTAATGATCATAGTGGCCAAAAGCAGCCTGACAGTTTTGATGAAATCTTTCAAGTGAACGCATATGCATACATAGGAAAATATTTGAAGGGGAAATGTATTAAATCAGAACAATACCAACAACTCTCCTTGAAATATTTTACATAATCATTTTCAATTACAATGCTATAGTCAAAAGTATCATAGATCTAGACGACAATTTCTAGAGGAACTCTTAAGCATTAATGGGCTAAGTTACTACACATTAAGTTGACAATCGATTATCGTTTGTGGTTAGGTTGAATTTTAGTTCAAACGCACAATGGTGAAAGGGCAAAAGATATTGCCTCTTAACAACAAACATAAAATATGGCCGGTACTGTGGCTTGAGTTTACACGATTTTATGAAAACATGAGAGGTGTGCATATATCTACCTTTCTTCCAAAGCCAGTCTTTGTAATTCAAAGTAATCTATTATTCGTGTCTTTTCAATAAGTTTTACTCACATCCATATGAACATCCTTTAATCACTTACATTCCATTGATTAGTTTTAGTCACTATAAGTCCGGTATACGGCAGTGGTTACTAGTAGTTAGAGCAACGCTTAACTTGTTTACTATATGCTATCCACTGGCTTGTACCTAACGGCCATGTATCGGACTCATAGATGCTTTAACTATCTAGCATCAGAAATTTACATAACTTTAGTAAATATCTCAAAAAGAGTTTTAGTTTGAGGTATGAAGAACATTCCTCCTTGAACATTTACTTTCTAAAATGCTTTTGGGAGAAAGTTGTCATCAAAATAGGACGGTTATTTTAGGCTCCATGCATGTTATGTTTTTTGTTGGATGTAATGTGTGTTAATCACAACTGCAACACCAGCAACATCAACAGTTCGGCACCCAAGGAACTGAAGTATATAACCCCCCCCCCCCCCCCCCCCCCTCTATGAAAATGGTAGATCGCTGGTGTATGTGTGGACCTTTAAAGCGGTTCACCTTTTTATCAGCAGCATCAACCGCAGACTTCAATTTTGTCATCGGTTGTGGCGCTGCGACCACACGTATGTGGTGTATCCGTATATAGTGATCCGCGGATAATGGGTGGTATTCCTACATGATAATTTGTCGTATCAAAATCCAATGGTTAAGGTGGCGTAGGTCATCCTCTAAGGAAGCCTGACACGAAGTTTTAGGTACATCCGAGACCTATAAAGCAAGAAAACTACGCCTGAAAGTTGATATTGGCTGTGTCTAGTATATAGAATAACTATTTGCGATGGAGGGAGAAAATAAAGTATTTAACGAAAGTGGTGCGGTAGATTTTGGTCAACCTAGGCATTCGTTATCTCGCCCCTTTTATAATACTTTTCTCCACCCCTGTGTCCGAACACCTTAGAAGTCACCTGTCTGAGGACCAGAACTATCATCAAAGAACTGATCCCCCCCCCCCCTTAATAACCACCTCTATTCACACGGCATTAGATGCGTCTGCTAATGACGTCCGCGTCTGAAAGGGGGACGGAGGTGGCCAGTGAGGCGCGGACACACCGGGCCCCTTTTCCATACCCCTTCTACCCTTTGATCGCGTCGTCGGCATAGCATGGTGAGAGGAGGCCTGTTGTTGACAGTTTCAGTTATCTCACCTGATCGACGATGACAGACATTGAGGAAGAGGAGGGAAGGAAGTAGGAGGAAGAAAAGGGGAAGAAGGGGGGAGGGGGATAGAGAGAGGGGAAGGGAAAAAAGAGGTGCAGGTTAATTAGGGAAAAAGAAGTAGGAGATGGGGAAGTTAGGGGGGAAGAAGAGGGGATGAGGATGAAGGCGACGAAGAGAAATGGGAGAAAGAAAGAAGTAGATGATGGAGGAGTGGGAGGAGGTGGTGGAAGAGAAGAAGTAGGTTGAAGGAAAGGAGGAGAGAGAAAAAGAAGGGGAAGAAGAAGAGGAAATGGAGGAGGACGAGGAAGATATAAATAGGAGGAAGGGCATGAGGAAGAAAAGCGAAGGAGTATCCCGGAAAAGAATGGGGGGGGTAGCGCCATAGATGATCAATGAATGGAAGTTCCACACAATGCTGAAAGGTGCCGATAAAGTGTTAAGAGTATATAGTTGAATTCCAAAATACCACAGATTCAGACGACACCAAGAAACTCCCAGGCACGATTGGGTTAAATATTTCTTTTAGGAATTCTTTCTTCCACGTACTGTCTCAGTCGTTTTGAGATTCGGTCAGCCCGCTGATGTCGATGGTCAGACTGTTTCAGTCATCAGACCAATTAAAGTAAGAAAATCGCCAAAACAAAAACACGCTTACAATCGGCAAAATTCAAAACACACGCCCGCGTAAACAAACCACACACGCCCGCGTGTAACCGAACGCATTTCCTACAACGGGGGCGAAAGATGATATATAAAACCACCAACTTTTCCGCCAAGGTTTGTAAATAATCATCCCCCATGACATTTCCACTGTTTTCCTACAGGGCTTTTTGCCTACCATGAAAACATTACCTTACATTTTTCTCATTAATCCGTCAGTACCAAAGCTTTGGACCAGAGTCGTCTGGTTCTTTTGACAGGGGTGATGTTTTTCTGATATGTGCGGAAATCGAACCAGATTTCGGGTGCTCTTGGGTGGTACGGGCAGCTCTCGTGTACCCGGTGACAGGCCTGGGATTAGGGGTAAATAGTTACAAGGTGTTAGGATGGCGCGGATGCCGAGGAATGCTGTACATTTCATTCTCCGATCGCAACGGAGATCTGACATATTTGAGGATATTTCGATAATGCGGAAAATTCCTGAAAAAAAAATTCAATAAGAGTTTTCGTTTGCATCCCTACGATGGTGCAAGTGTGAACAGCAGAAAAAAAAAATTTAAATTTATTTTCTCCACCGTTTTTTTACCAAAACAGCAGAAAAAATATATTTAAATTTATTTTCTCTAACGTTTTTCCAAAAACAGCAGAAAAAAAATATTTAAATTTATTTTCTCCAACGTTTTTCCAAAAACAGGAGAAAAAATATATTTAAATATATTTTCTCTTACGTTTTTCTAAAAACAGCAGAAAAAAAATATTTAAATATATTTTCTCCAACGTTTTTCCAAAAACAGGAGAAAAAATATATTTAAATATATTTTCTCCATCGTTTTTCCAAAAACAGCAGAAAAAAAATATTTAAATATATTTTCTCTGCTGTTTCAAATAGTTTGCCCTTCTCCCGCTAGATGTCCCCCTTCACCACTTCCAAGGGAGCACTCATTATTTGAATTTGATAGTATGTGGTGACCAAAATGGCATGTAAAAGTGGACAAAAAAGACATTTTGGAACATTCATAATTGATATTGAATATTGATAAATGAATGAGGAATTTCATAGTTCATTTATGAATTGCAAATATTCACTTTTCATTATGCGAGCGGTTTGAATTGTTGTGACCCAACTTCCGTGTCTACGACGGTCATGAGAGTGGCATGGGGAAAGATCGACTCTGTATTAAAGGAGCATAGGCACGGCCACTTTGCACCTTATCAGTTACTCAGGAAATCACAAGTTTGCCTGAGGGAGGGGGGGGGGTCTAGTATTTAACAAATGATAAACATGATTCGAGAACGCCCCGACCAACTTCCAGTTTGGTACGACATTTGTACTTGGTGTTATAAATTCGCCGCCTATTCAAGGATTGGCTTCGTAGCCTAGAGGTTAATTGTCCGGCTCTCACGCGGACGATACGGGTTCAATTCGCCGACTCGGATGACTTTTTTTCATAACTTTTTTTCTTTTTTTTTTTGAAGATAGAAAATGAAACAATTTTTTCTGTCTATATCTGACCCCATATATATATATATATATATATATATATATATATATATATATATATATATATATATATATATATATATATATATATATATATATATATATATATATATATATATATATATATATATATATATATACACACAAATATATCCAGTTTCTTCTGCCCCCACACGACCCCCTTCCCCCAGAGAAAAGTGAATAAGTATATATATATATATATATATATATATATATATATATATATATATATATATATATATATATATATATATATATATATATATATATATATATATATATATATATATATATATGCATGCATGCATACATACATACATACATACTTATTCACTTTTCTCTGGGGGGAGGGGGTCGTGTGGGGGCAGAAGAAACTGGATATATTTGTATATATATATATATATATATATATATATATATATATATATATATATATATATATATATATATATATATATATATATATATATATATATATATATATATATATTTGGGGTCAGATATAGACAGAAAAAATTGTTTCATTTTCTATCTTCAAAAATAAAAAAGAAACAAAGTTATGAAAAAAGGTCATCCGAGTCGGCGAATTGAACCCGTATCGTCCGCGTGAGAGCCGGACAATTAACCTCTAGGCTACGAAGCCAATCCTTGGCTAGGCGGCGAATTTATAACACTAAGTACAAATGTCGTACCAAACTGGAAGTTGGTCGGGGCGTTCTCGAATCATGTTTATCATTTGTTAAATACTAGACCCCCCCCCCCCCCCCTCAGGTAAACTTGTGATTTCCTGAGTAACTGATAAGGTGCAAAGTGGCCGTGCCTATGCTCCTTTAATACAGAGTCGATCTTTCCCCATGCCACTCTCATGACCGTCGTAGACACGGAAGTTGGGTCACAACAATTCAAACCGCTCGCATAATGAAAAGTGAATATTTGCAATTCATAAATGAACTATGAAATTCCTCATTCATTTATCAATATTCAATATCAATTATGAATGTTCCAAAATGTCTTTTTTGTCCACTTTTACATGCCATTTTGGTCACCACATACTATCAAATTCAAATAATGAGTGCTCCCTTGGAAGTGGTGAAGGGGGACATCTAGCGGGAGAAGGGCAAACTATTTGAAACAGCAGAGAAAATATATTTAAATATTTTTTTTCTGCTGTTTTTGGAAAAACGATGGAGAAAATATATTTAAATATATTTTTTCTCCTGTTTTTGGAAAAAACGTTGGAGAAAATATATTTAAATATTTTTTTTCTGCTGTTTTTAGAAAAACGTAAGAGAAAATATATTTAAATATATTTTTTCTCCTGTTTTTGGAAAAACGTTGGAGAAAATAAATTTAAATATTTTTTTTCTGCTGTTTTTGGAAAAACGTTAGAGAAAATAAATTTAAATATATTTTTTCTGCTGTTTTGGTAAAAAAACGGTGGAGAAAATAAATTTAAATTTTTTTTTTCTGCTGTTCACACTTGCACCATCGTACATCCCAAAGATAAAAGATCCACAAAAATATTTCAAATTCAAAACTTTATGATGGAAATATGTGCGTTTCTGTCAGACTAGAAGGGTGAACTGAAAGTTAATGGGTTAAAACGCCATGCGGGCCTAGGCTGTGATGAGAGTAGCAGATTTTCGCAGCTGTTCCCGAATCTACAGAGAGGTTGGTGTGGAATCTTATTACGAGACTTGATCTGTTGATAATGATTTGATGATTGAGCCGACAGGCGAGCGATTGTGGACGGAGGCGTCATCTACCGGCCGATATAAGAACTATATTCTTAGCACGAAGTATTGGTGGCATTGGTGCGTACGATAATGATTCCGATGAATGAATAGATACATACATGGTCGGACCAGCGGTAAAAATAAATACGAGCAAACATGAACTGGTGTATGAATGGATTATCAGTAAATCACATAGATAAATATAGATAGGTCAACAGAACAAATGAGTAAAAATTGGAATGAATGAATGAATAAATAAGCAGATAATCAAAAATAAACAAATAATATAGACATCATTTCCTACATAATTAATGTTCAACAAACTAATTCAACCCTCAATAAATGAATAAATAAAAATAAAGAAATAACAAATCATTAGAATAAATGATCATGAATGAATGAAAAACCAACAAACTGATAAATATTTGATCATAATAACAGGTTTTTAGGCCCAACATTACACCAAGCGTTTGAGGCCATTTACGGGCCGCAGTTATGAGATAGAACATGGTTAAAGACAAATGAGGAAGAAAAAAGTCCCTTTTTTGCAAGAGATTATGGTAGTGGACTATATGTAAAACATGTAGCTAACTCCCATGATATCCTGTCTGTTATCCTAGGGGGTGTTGTTGTTGTTGTTGTTGTTGTTTGAGATCCGTAACCGCATTGTTCCCACGGGGTCAACTCCCGAAGGAGGACCTACGGAGGTCTCCCCTACCACCCAGGCCACTCGTCACCCCCGGGCCTTGTTGCTCTTCATGTTCCCTATCCCCCCATACTTATTGTCATGCATCCTGCATCCGGTCAGTCCCCTCCCCCGTCCTCCTGTCCTATACAGATATCCTACCAAGTATCTGGTCTGCCCCCTCCCTGTCTTCCTGTCCTACACATATATTTAAAACCCCACACATATGAACCCCTCAAAAACCCCACATATAAACTGCGTTATTTGTTAATTTCAACAGCCTTATCCAAATTGTAACTCTCAACAGACCATCTCCCCGCCTACTTCCTCCATGCCAACCTGTTTCCGCATCTCTCACTTACCAACGTAGCTCCCTTCCTCTTACTCGCTTAATACTACGATTAGTATGAACCAAAAGTAAGTGTTACACAGTGATTTAAAACATGTAAGCATACAACACACCCTTGTGTCATTTGCCTTTTTTTTCCATCCCTACTTCTCCCCCCTTCCCCTTGTCCTCCTCCCTCACCCTCTCCTCATCCTCTTTCCTATCGTCTTTCTCCCTCACCCTCTCCTCACCCTCTTTCATATCGCCTTTCTCCCTCACCCTCTTTCATATCGCCTTTCTCCCTCACCCTCTTTCCTATCGCCTTTCTCCCTCACCCTCTCCTCATCCTCTTTCATATTGCCTTTCTCCCTCACCCTCTCCTATTGTCTTTCTCCCTCACCCTCTCATCATCCTCCTTTCTATCTTCTTTTCTCATATCACCCTCTCTCCTCTCTTCTTCCACCCCTTTTCCGCTGTCCCAATTATTTCCACTATCTGCCTCTGTCCGCTCTTTTTCCTTCTCCTTCCCCATGACTCCTCTCGTCTTTTTCCCCTCCCCGTTGCTCTCTATCCTTCCCTCCTTTTCTCCCTCTTATACCTGGGCTTTCATCCCTTCCACTTTCTTCCTGTCCTTCACCCCTCTTTTCCCTTTTTTCTACCTTCTCTCCTAACCTCTACACTCTTTTTTCCCACTCTCCCATCCTTCTCTCCATATCCCTCCTCCATACTCCCATTTCCTCTTCCTTCTCCCCTCCCTCCCTTTTTGCCAACTCCATTGCCTTCTTCTTCAACTCCCCAGAGCTCTTCTTTCTTCCACCTTTTCCCTTCAATGCATGCTCTACACACGAAACTTATCTTCTTCAGTTCACTTTCTCCCTGTCTAGTCCCAAACTATCCCCTCTAATCCACTGCTTACACTTCTCACACTCAACCAAAAATTCTTCTCCCCCTTCCCTACTATTCCTTCTACTCATTTTTCTCTCACCCACAATTGAAATTCTACTAAAACAATCAACTTAATTCGTTCTACTTTACTCCCTCTCTATCCAGCTTTTGTTTTCCCGCCAAAAAACGCTGCCCACGCTACACCTATTCACCCACAAAACCTTTCGAATCTCCCCAATTACTCCCTCCCCACTTCTACAAAACACGCCAAAATAAACACACACTATTCATACACAAAACACCACAATAGACACACAGCAAACCCAGTGATATATTTCGTGATCTTCCAAAACTCGTCCCCGCTATCGTCTGCTTGTCCGATCTAAGATGGCGCCTCAAAGTGTTCATATTAATAACCTAGCTAAGGATCAACATGCATAATATCTGGGACATTACTGGTGGCGTGTGTAGAATTTATAGCGATAATTTTCCTACCTGCTTTCCTTATGGTTTTTCTTCATGGAAAAAGTTTACCAAATTACATAAGGACTTTCTTTTGTTCTTTCTTTTTCCTTTCTTTCCCATTTTCTTTCTTTTTATTTTTTCTGCGCCAGTACTTAATTCTTCTGAATACCTGTGTGAGTTAAACTCATTCAAGAATCATGACTCCATCCACGTTTATGTTTTTCTAGTGTTTAGATTGAACTATAATTTCATTTTACTTGACCATTTTTATTTTCCTTTCGCATCTTTTTAGTACTTTTTGCATTTTTGATGCAGTCAATTAAGTACATTATACAAGGCCATTTATGGGCCGCATCTGTGACACAGAACAACATGGCTAGACACACATGTGGCAGAAAATATTCCATTTTTGCACAAAAAGATAACACTGTACAAAGCTAATGTTTGGTTTAACATCTTTATTGAATAATATTATCACAAATGCTAGATCAACAACAATATGGTGAGTTATATCATAGTTTTAGAATACTGCATATATTACAGTCCAAAATGGATAAAACGTTATCTTAATAATTCTGCCAAGTATCAGTGGCAACTGACAACCATATAATACTAACATGTATCACTCCATACAGCTACATAAGTCAATCAATTAGCTCCCACAGTGGATGAAACAATCTTGACTTTATGGGTAATATCTTAGATGAATAAAAACAGGTGGATATGAAACTACCCGGTCAACCTGAACAAGCTGGCTGCAGCGAATAGCCAATGTACATGTTTTGCGCATGTTGGTGTGCAAGTTTTTCTGCAATGTAAACAATATGAGAGCCCTCAACGGTCTTTGTATCCTAGTGATGTCACACTTAGGCCAGATTAGAGATCCCTGGCATAGCCAGGTCATCATTATAGCGCATATAGTAATTGGTCTCTTGCTACATATCCATTCTTTTATTCATCTAAGGTAATATCAATATGATATAAACATCATGCCTTGCAAACTGACTGCACAATGAAAAGGGTCCGAGGTTCAAGCCCTACAGTGTCGACATTTGATTCCTGCACTAAATGTGTGGGCAGCCCGGGCATAATACACAACCCCATACCTGATTGCCACATAGTTTCCTAGGCCTGGATGCATGTATGACCTCACAACTGAACATAACTATGATTCGCAAGCTATATGGGTCATTGATGTGCTTAGCATATTTTTTCGACATGTTACTCATGGGTGTTTGTACAGCCAGGCACTGACAAACCTCCGGTTGACTAGTGCAGGAATTAAATGTCTGTACTGTACATTGTGAGGAAGTTGTCAGTGACTTGAAGTGAGTCAGGTACTGGGTAACCTATCCCTACCATCAATAACTTTCTAGTCAGGACTTCTGCCTAGAATGGCAAAACTATTGATGACAGAACAAATTCAAATTCTAAAGGAACCACTTTTAGAGAAACAATGTGCTCTTCAGTCAGAGAACTTCAGAAATGAATAGTTTGAATGCGAATGGCATAGAAATTCTTGTAACTAAAATTTCAGCCATTCCATAATAATCAAATCTTATTTTTGTTGTTGTTTGTTATTATTGCTGTTGTTTGAGAAGACAAGATTATTTTAGATACCTGGAAGACATTTCCTGCAACACCGGGACTATATAAACTCCTTCAAGTCCAGAACAACTTGAATATGTGACAGATTCACGAAACTGTAGATGTTTTCTTCAACTTGTATCCAACACAACTGATTATTGACAACTTGCCTACTTCCCTTTGTCACTTGATTTATCTTTTTCGAGTGTGCAACTGAAAATGCTTAGATTAGAAAGTAGAGCTGCACTCACCACTCACAAACTCGAGTGGCTCGAGCCCTTGGGCAAACTCGCCAAGCTCGAGCTGAAATGTTCAAATCGTGAGCTTGTCTATTTTGAAAACACAAACGTAACACAGAGCACCTAACACACATTATAAACATACATAACTACTTATCGCTGTCATGTCTTCTTTACAATCTCCAATGTATACATTCAAGCGGTGTTGAGTGTTATTCTGACCTTTTTACCTCGTCAGCACGTTTTAAAATTAAATAAACATGGAAATGTTGATAAATCTCCGCCAATGAATATTTATTTCTTAATAGCTGGGGTGGAAAGTAAGTATTTTTTTGGAAAATCGGAACGTCCGTGAGCTCATGAGCTCACAACTCAAACGGGTGGTGAGCTCATGAGTTGATCCCCCTCTGTGAGTGCAGCTCTATTAGAAAGTCAGTGGCATAAATTTGCTCTCTGTGGGCATCTATCCCTCTGATGAGATAAACAGCTCCTTAACCCATTCATGCTTGGAGATCTCCTTGACAAGGGTCGTCTGGATCTATGGTACTTTTGATAATAACTTTGGGACTAAGAATAATTTTGAAGAATAATTGAAGGAAGATTGTTGGTAATGTTATGAATAACATTTTTCCTTAAAATATTTTTCTTATTATGCTTTTATCCGAAAGATATCACCAAAAACATCATGCGGTTTTGGCTGCTACAGGCATGAATGAGTTAATATGCAAAAATTGTATCGGTAGGCATGCTGTTAAAATTGGCTACCTCCTTTTGCTGTAAACATACTTTCCTCTGCACCTATTCTCTTCAAATCTCTGTAATAACTAAACCTACAAATCTCTTTCAAATGATTTCCAAGTTCATGCTTCATCACCAATTTATTTTTCAAATGACCACAGAGCTAGGTGAGACTTTTCTCATGAAACTAATGGCATTACATTCTCTTGAGCACATGTGGCTAACATTCAATATGAATATTGACACATTGGACAAATCCAGTTAGGGAGTAAAAGTTGAATTCTAATAGCATAGAAAGTGGATGAAAAAGTAACATACATATCAGTAAAGAGAATAAAATACATCATAGAATTAATCCTTCCAATGCTGAGGCTACTTTCGTCCAAAGCACAAAGATGAAAAAAACTTTGAAAACCATCTGAACCCTGTCATGTTGGTATTCATTAGATAGCTCTCGCTGAGTACTCTCAGATGAGTACCCGTGAGCCAGGGTTTCAGTCATTTTAAAGGATTTTTGCATCATTTTATAATGGGCAAATTAGTCACCAGCAGCGTAGGGGTTAAAGTGTCCAGATAAGAATATCGGAAACAGCACTGACTGAAATCATTGTATTACCAATTTGAATTGACTATGGCTAACTATGTTACTTGTTTCAATAGAGAAAGATTAACTTTTTAGCATCCAAAAAATTTATAATGAATTTCATAAATTATCTATACAATAAAAAATATGCTGATCAGTATTCCATAACTCGAAAATGACTAGATTTAGATAAACAGTATGGCGAAATATCAGATCCGAGTGGACATTATGATATTATTATCATTTGAACCACAACTTTTCAATAAGAGTGAAGTTCAGTGAAAGTTAACTTACTCGAGAGATTGGTAGGAGATGCCAAAACCAATCATTAATTCCGCACCAGCAAAAAGTGTAAGGGCTGATTGGTTAAAATTAAGCAATATACAGTTATTTTTATTTAAAAGGATTATACATCTGATGAATTGTAAATTTATGAAAATTATCAATGATATATATCATATTCATGAATTATTTCATTTTTTGTCGAAGTCTTTATATTTAGTTGAGATTCAACCAAAACCTATTGAATATTTTCCAAAGTTTTCCCTTTAATAAGGAAATCATATATATTACAATGTAATACATGGGTGCTCTCAAAATGAATGCACAGAAATATTGGCAACTTTAATCATAGCTCAAAAAAAATTAATATCTCAAAAAAAAAAAGAAAAAGAAAAATGCATCAACTCTTTAGAAAAACAACAGATATATTACTCAAAACTTTGCATTTAGTCAAGATATTTTCCTATGTGTAGATTCAATACAACTTTAAGCAATACAATCTTTCAAACCACAATCTGTTTTCTCTCGACCTATTTGTACTAATGGCTAAAACCCATTATCTGACAAAAATAGAAACAAATTCGAAATAGTGTTGAAAGTCACGAAATATTTGAAAGAAAGATATATTTCTGTTTGTGGGAAAGATTCTTTTCCAGCAATCAAATATTCTTTCTTTGATATTGCTTCTAGTTCTTGAAGTTGCATATCCCAAGGGTACACCGAGAAAAAAAGATCAAGAGTGAAAATATTCATTTCGCTTTATATATGTACATTACAAATCCACTGTCCTCTTTTACTAATCTCACTCTAAACATGATCACAAAATATTATACCTTCTCATGTTTATTTCAGCCATGCATTCCAAGGTAAACCCTCCCTTAGAATTATTATACAAATTCATCCAGTCAGATCAGTCAAATTGCAAAACAAGAAAACAAGATGATGGGTCGCTCTCGAAATATATACTGTAGAATAGCAAATTAACCAAATTTGTGATTTTGGATTTTTCCGAGATTTTTTACGAAAAGGCAATATTGAAGGTTAATATTCTAATGACAAGAATAAAACATCCGACTTTCATTATACCAAACTGACCCCACTCGGAAAAGTTTGGAAGAATAAAGCACTTGGATCAATTTCCTATTCTACAGTATATATTTATATGTATATGTATATGTATACATGTATATTTAAATATGTTTCAATATATATATATATATATATATATATATATATATATATATATATATATATATATATATATATATATATATATATATATATATATATATGTATGTATATATATATATATATATATATATATATATATATATATATATATATATATATATATACATATACATATATATACATATATATATATATATATATATATATATATATATATATATATATATATATATATATATATATATATATATATATATATATATATATATATATACACACATATACACTCTTAATGCAGGAAAGAATGTATTCTCGTTGCCTGTTGTCTGATCTCGTCATTGGAATGCTTGCTGAGGACGAACGCTTTACTCCGTAACTGGATGGGATGATTCAGCCCATAGAGGGCGCTGTACATGGTCTCAGGCGAGGGCGCCTTAAAGTCTGTGGGTAGTGAGGCAGAGGTGATTTGTTTTTCCTTGGTTGTCTGTAGTATGTTGGCTAGGACCGTCATCCACCGTAGGAGAATGTCCTCTTCCTTGTCAATGTTCAGCAGTTCTAGAAGTGAGCTTGGTGCCTGAAAAAAACACAACCAAACATTTATTACATTCATGTATTAGGGATGGGAATCGGTTTTGATATCATTGCTCTTCCAATGCTGAATCTACTATCATCCAAAGTACAAAGACACAAAAAAAATTTAAAATCATCTAAACTCTGTCATGTTGGTATTCATTGAATACTGTATAGGGTTTCAATTTTAAGTCCTAAAATTTTCACTTTACAGCTCTGCTGGAGGGTATTTGTGCTACTTAAAATTCACACATTCAAACAATAAACCATTATAGCTATTACTATATAGATATTCATTAGAAGGATGTTATTTTTGCACTGTCATGGGGAGCGTGAAAATAGCGAAAATTAAATGCCTATAAAAATACCAGTTATACAGTATTAGGGATGGGAATCGGTTTTGATTTCATTAGCCTTCCAATGCTGAGTCTACTATCATCAAAACACAAAGGACACAAAGATTTTTGAAAGTCATCTAAACCCTGTCATGTTGGTACTCATTGGATGGCACTTCCCGAGTACTCTCAGATGAGTACCCATGTGCCAGGTTTTCAGTCATTTTTCATTTTCTTTTGCAAAATTTTGTTTTGGCAAAATTAGCCACCAGCAGCATAAGGGTTAACTCAATAGATCATCTGCTGAAACAAGCCAACTGATGATTGAAGATAATGAATTTCATATAATTTATCTTGTCTAGTTCCGGTGTAATGGCAACAAGTGTACATCGCCAAAAGTGTCCCTATGAACACATTCTGTCCGATATGAGTGTGCACGGACACTCATATCCGGAGAGAAATGTTCAGGAAAATCTATTATCAGGCAATGAATGTCCATTCTAGGAATATTTGTACACTTAACCCTTCCAATGCTGAGGCTACTTTCATCCAAAGCACAATGACACAAAGATTTTCAAAAACCATCTAAACCCTGTCACGTTGGCATTCATCAGATAGCTCTCCCTGAGTACTCACAGATGAGTACCCATTTGCCACAGTTCCGCTCATTTTTCAGGATTTTTGCATCATCTTGTATTGGCCAAATTAGCCACCGGTAGTATAAGGATTAAAAAGATAAGTATCCTTGTATTCAATAGAATCAAATGTGGATAACACATGTGTTATTCATCTTCATAGCATTGGTGGTAAAACAGTTATAACACAGTATTAGGAATATGACATTTTCTGGGTAGGACAAATATTATCCAGGTAGGATTTTCTCTAGATTTTCAGGGCCAGAATATTTTTTCCTAAAAAAGGATAAATAGCCCCACCCCCTTCCCCCTGCTCCCAAGAATATCAAATGGTCCATCGAAAAGGTCTTTTAAAGGGACCACATATATATGAATGCATCATCATGACCACTTCCATACAAAGCATTGACACATACAGTGCATTCCATAAAGAGATACATATGTACCACAATGTATATATTGCACTACCATATACAATGTTTCAATAATATAGCATCATGTTTCTATAAAATAAATACATTGTTTAATTTATTCTATTTTAAGTTTGCTTTTATGAATGGTACATCAAAAGTGACATAAAACTTCACAGAAACCAACATTCATGTTAAAATCATTACATAACTGCCTATAGAAATAACGGATACTAAATATCATATACCATCTATACAATCTCAAATACTATAACAGATTTAAACTTACAATATAACCAACAGAACTGCTGAAAAGGCATGCATGAGAATAGAAGTACTCAAATATCTAAATAGTCAAATTCTCTATAAGCCATACATAAAATGGTTTAAGATTAACCTCTTTTAACTTTCTCTGGTTGGGTGCTGGACAGAAATGTCTAGCGCCCCAAAAACAACCAATGTTAGTATCACCCCTTACCCTTACCCATCCCATTCCCCCCTTTCCCTATTTCCATTTAGAATAGGGTCTGATCCCTTAGTTTATAGTAGAACTCCCAATGCAAAGTAATTATGGCCCAGACTAATTTTATTGGGCCAAGCCCCTAGAGCATCCTTATCCCATTAATATTCAAGAGTTCATCTAGAAACTGTTGTCTGGATCGATGATACTTTTGAAGATAACTTTTGAATTGAGAATGATTTTACAAAATATTTGAGGGAGAGTTGTAGGTATTGTTCTAATTGACATTTCTCCATCAAATATTTTCCTGACTTTGCTTTTGCCTGCAAAATATCATCAAAATTACGAGGCTCCTTTTGGCTTATGTGAGTATCAATGGTTTTTAACCCATTTATGCCTGGAGATCTCATTGACAAATGTTCTCTGGATCTCTGATACTTTTGAAAATCACTAAGGAGTAAGGCTTATATTCACAAAATATTTGAAGGAGATATTGCTTAGGCTGTTATAAAATCTTATTCTTCATAAATGTTTCACAAAATGCTTTTGTTAGAGATATCACCAAAATAGTAAGAATTCTTTAGAATGGGTTAATGTTGAAACCTAACCTACAACAACTTGTTAGTGGTGGAGGAAACCAGAGTACCCAGCAAAAACCACCGCCTAACCCCAAGTCACTGGCAACTTTCTAACATACAGGCACCAGCCTGAATTCAAACCCAGACAGTTGTGAGAGAATTCTAGCAGTGAGAGACATGTCTATGACTATACATCCATAGTCTTAGCCACTAATCTGGGCATCATTTGCACACCCAAACCCTCAAAAATCACCCTTCATGCACACACATATGATTTGGTAGAGAATTTCTTAAAATGCCAATTTCAAGCATATCATTGAATTTTTTCACCTGAATATTATTCTCATGACATTGTATATGGACATTATGCTTTATTCTATTAAGTAAATGCATGTTTATGGTTGTAATCAGAGTACATGTATATTGTGATCTCCCTAGAAAATTTGGATGCCCCAAATCATTACAATTGCCAATTTTGGGCACCCAGTTTCTAAATCTTGGCTGAGACCCTGTCTTAGGAGTGTAATCAATTCCAAGGTATTGGCCTGTATCACCGACCCCTTGGAAAAGATCTCATAGCAATCATTCCGAATCCGGAATCGGAATCATGCAAGGAGTATTATAATATTTGTTACCTTTGCAGCGAGCAGACTTGGCACCATCTCAGGGTTACAGCTAAGGTTGACCAGGACCCTGAGCGACTGTAGCCGTAATGCCTGCTTCCCGACGTCCAGGTATTCGTAGAGCCTCTGTATGATCTGCGTGTAGTAGCCGTGGTGCTGCGACGTCACCGAGAGGTTCATCAGCGCCTGCAGTGACGCCACCTGGATCGTCTCCGGACTGTTCTCCGATAGCGTCATGTCGATCAGCGTCGGAATACAGTCCTGCAAGCACAAGCTCATCATAAGGTATAAATTCACAAGATATTAGCTGGAATTGTAAGTGTACGTAAAAGTCTTGGCTTTTATGTTTTCAGGCCACCATATTTAAAGAAAATATTCAAAATAAACTTAATCATGCGATCCTGGTCTATCGCATACATTGTCTAATCCGGCAACCAGTTTTGGCACCGCTCTGAGGTCCATGTGCCCATAACGCATTGTGGACGAAAGTCAACATCCTGCTCCGTCTGATGTAAACACTGTGCTCCGTACCGAGAATTTTGAAGTTTTTTCTTTAGTTTTATTGCGCCTGCCAAAATCTTTTGGAGCAAAAAATTCGTAGGACCAAAAATCTACTTGGACTGGCCTTACTTTTATAACCTTCAACTTGTTCCTAATTGATTCTGATTTTCCTGGTTGACCTTAGTGACTTATGACTTAGCCTTAATAGATACAGCACTTTTTGGTTGATCTTAGTAACTTTCGCTTAGCCTTTAAGTTTTAATGGTTTTCTGGTTGACTTTAGGGACTTTTAGACATGGCCCTAATGATTTCCATTAAACAGGAAGTAATATGAGGATGCTGAAATCTGGTTAACACTCTACTGTATCCTGATCTGTCCGATGACATGAAACCTTCCATTCATGACTATTTCCTGTCATTCTACACTAGCTCAATCAGGGTCTTAGACAGGATTTTTAAAAAGCCTGTTCAAAACAGCCATTCAAAAATTTCTGCCTGTCCAGGTTAAGGTACTCAGCTATTTCAAATACTTATACCAACTTTATTTAATACTCTATTATGTGACAAAGGGCAATTTACACATCAGCCATGTCTTAGAAGATAGTTTGTTAGGAAATATTTAGTTATTACCCACAGAGGGTTAAAATTTGTCATATAAATTTTTCCTGTCTGAAAAGTTGGTTTTCAGGAAACTGACAGTCCAAAAGACAGGCTGGATGGGTCCTGGCTAAGTCCCTGAGCTCACTGCACAGACAACAGGTATTAGACTTAGAGCTGCACTCACGGCGGGAGATCAACTCATGAGCTCACCACCATTTTTTAGTCATGAGCTCACGGATGCACGTTTTTTAAAATAAATATTTATCATTCAGCCCAGCAAGTAAGATAGAAATAAAATACTTACTGGCTGAGACTTATTAACCACCGGTTCATCAAGGTGCACAAATGTCAGTATAACACTCAACACTGCCTGTATACACTAGGGATTGTAAACAAGACATGACAGCCATAAGCAGTGCTAAGAAAGTGTTCTGTGTTAGGTTTGTATTCCCTACATAGATGAGTTGACGAGTTGACCCCATACAGGTCGAGCTCCGCTCATTTGGATTCATTAATCGAGCCAGTCGAGTTCGTGAGCAGTGAGTGCAGCTCTAATAAGACTTACCCCTAATTGGGTCTGGTTCTCCTGGTTGACCGCCAGGTTAGAGATGGACTTACCCCTAATTGGGTCTGGTTGTCCTGGTTGAGCGCCAGATTGGAGATGGACTTACCCCTAATTGGGTCTGGTTCTCCTGGTTGAGCGCCAGATTGGAGATGGACTTACCCCTAATTGGGTCTGGTTCTCCTGGTTGACCGCCAGATTGGAGATGGACTTACCCCTAATTGGGTCTGGTTGTCCTGGTTGAGCGCCAGATTGGAGATGGACTTACCCCTAATTGGGTCTGGTTCTCCTGGTTGACCGCCAGATTGGAGATGGACTTACCCCTAATTGGGTCTGGTTCTCCTGGTTGACCGCCAGATTGGAGATGGACTTACCCCTAATTGGGTCTGGTTCTCCTGGTTGAGCGCCAGATTGGAGATGGACTTACCCCTAATTGGGTCTGGTTGTCCTGGTTGACCGCCAGATTGGAGATGGACTTACCCCTAATTGGGTCTGGTTGTCCTGGTTGACCGCCAGATTTGAGATGGACTTACCCCTAATTGGGTCTGGTTGTCCTGGTTGAGCGCCAGATTGGAGATGGACTTACCCCTAATTGGGTCTGGTTCTCCTGGTTGACTGCCAGATTGGAGATGGACTTACCCCTAATTGGGTCTGGTTCTCCTGGTTGACCACCAGATTGAAGATGGACTTACCCCTAATTGGGTCTGGTTCTCCTGGTTGACTGCCAGATTGGAGATGGACTTACCCCTAATTGGGTCTGGTTCTCCTGGTTGACCGCCAGATTGGAGATGGACTTACCCCTAATTGGGTCTGGTTTTCCTGGTTGACCGCCAGATTGGAGATGGACTTACCCCTAATTGGGTCTGGTTCTCCTGGTTGACCGCCAGATTGGAGATGGACTTACCCCTAATTGGGTCTGGTTCTCCTGGTTGACCGCCAGATTGGAGATGGACTTACCCCTAACTGGGTCTGGTTCTCCTGGTTGACCGCCACGTTGGACATGGACTTACCCCTAATTGGATCTGGTTGTCCTGGTTGACCGCCAGATTGGACATGGACTTACCCCTAATTGGGTCTGGTTCTCCTGGTTGACCGCCAGATTGGACATGGACTTACCCCTAATTGGGTCTGGTTCTCCTGGTTGACCGCCAGATTGGACATGGACTTACCCCTAATTGGGTCTGGTTGTCCTGGTTGACCGCCACGTTGGAGATGGACTTACCCCTAATTGGGTCTGGTTCTCCTGGTTGACCGCCAGATTGGAGATGGACTTACCCCTAATTGGGTCTGGTTGTCCTGGTTGACCGCCAGATTGGAGATGGACTTACCCCTAATTGGGTCTGGTTCTCCTGGTTGACCGCCAGATTGGACATGGACTTACCCCTAATTGGGTCTGGTTCTCCTGGTTGACCGCCAGATTGGACATGGACTTACCCCTAATTGGGTCTGGTTCTCCTGGTTGACCGCCAGATTGGACATGGACTTACCCCTAATTGGGTCTGGTTGTCCTGGTTGACCGCCAGATTGGAGATGGACTTACCCCTAATTGGGTCTGGTTGTCCTGGTTGACCGCCAGGTTGGAGATGGACTTACCCCTAATTGGGTCTGGTTCTCCTGGTTGACCGCCAGATTGGACATGGACTTACCCCTAATTGGGTCTGGTTCTCCTGGCTGACCGCCAGATTGGAGATGGACTTACCCCTAATTGGGTCTGGTTCTCCTGGTTGACCGCCAGATTGGAGATGGACTTACCCCTAACTGGGTCTGGTTCTCCTGGTTGACCGCCAGGTTGGACATGGACTTACCCCTAATTGGGTCTGGTTCTCCTGGTTGACCGCCAGATTGGACATGGACTTACCCCTAATTGGGTCTGGTTCTCCTGGTTGACCGCCAGATTGGACATGGACTTACCCCTAATTGGGTCTGGTTGTCCTGGTTGACCGCCAGATTGGAGATGGACTTACCCCTAATTGGGTCTGGTTCTCCTGGTTGACCGCCAGATTGGACATGGACTTACCCCTAATTGGGTCTGGTTCTCCTGGTTGACCGCCAGATTGGACATGGACTTACCCCTAATTGGGTCTGGTTCTCCTGGTTGACCGCCAGATTGGAGATGGACTTACCCCTAATTGGGTCTGGTTCTCCTGGTTGACCGCCAGATTGGACATGGACTTACCCCTAATTGGGTCTGGTTCTCCTGGTTGAGCGCCAGATTGGAGATGGACTTACCCCTAATTGGGTGTGGTTCTCCTGGTTGACCGCCAGGTTGGAGATGGACTTACCCCTAATTGGGTCTGGTTCTCCTGGTTGACCGCCAGGTTGGAGATGGAGTTGTTGACGGCTTTGATGACCGCAGTGTTGCTGCAGTTAATGCGCATCGCCATATTCTGTACCCTCAACAACTGATGGAGCTTCTCAAGACAGCCGGCCTTCCGCAGGGTATTCTAGAAAACAGAAAACAAGTGTCAGGAATAGGGTTGCATATGGGTACTCAGGTACCGATAGGTACCAAGATTCGTTTGGGAAAAGACCGGTATTTAACCGTTTCGTTGTGAACTGGTGCTAAAAGGCACCGTTTCATTTATACAAATATTCTGTACCCTCAACAGTTGATGGAGTTTCTCGAGACATCAGCCCTTCCGCAGGGTATTCTAGAAAACAGAAACAATGGTCAGAAATAAGCAGTTTTAGGGGCTTTTGCTACACCATATTCTGTACCCTCAACAGCTGATGGAGCTTCTCAAGACAGCCGGCCTTCCGCAGGGTATTCTAGAAAACAGAAAACAAGGGTAGTTTGGTTCAGATGCTGCACCATAGATGGCACTTCTGAAATGGCAATAAATGCAAAAAAAAGAAGTAGCGAAAATCTGAAATGAGAAAAACGCATAATTTTATGACACACTCCATTTCAGATTTACAGTATTCACAGTTATCAAAAATGATGATCCTCAGGTTTTCGTTCTGTTCTATTCATTCTGCATAATACAGAAATTTAAGTTTTTATCAATACATCAAGAAAATTGAATACAAATAATATAGTGGGCACTTTAATATTTCCTTGCCCCCCAAGTTTCTCCAAGTCAGGTCAGCAGGCTGGCTGCCCCTGATTCGAAAATTTTCAGTCGACCCCTGTAAACCTGAACCCCTTAGATACAACCTGCAGGCTGGAGGCTATTCTACCAAATACAAAGCAGGACTTCACTCCGGAGGATATTTCATGAAGTAGCAACCAAAACTCAAAAGATACAGCCTATCTCATAGAGTATTCTACAAAGTACTAATTAAAACCAGTAAGACATGGCCTGCCTTCAGAACTTGGGTATTCTACCAAATATAGACTATACCCATAAGATAAGCTGCTTTGCATTCTACAAAATACCAACCAGAAGCCTTCAGATAGAGCCAATAATACAGAGAGTATACTATGAATAAAGTTTTCAGCCTTACGGGTGCAAATACCCATTGCCATAACCAGGGTTTTTGAACTGTGTGCCCAAAGTGACAGTAATATTTTGGGTGCTTTTATTTACATTCATAGATAGAAGGTACATAGTAGGTATTGTTGCATCCCGACCAAACCAACCAACCAACAGATCAAAATACCAACAATATGAAGCTCTTAGATTGCAATAATAATGCACAAACTAATAGGACACATTTTCAATGACATGTATTGCATAGTGTGTGTTATATATGAGAATGTTTGCAGACAACTTTTTACTGAATAAAAACCATCAGGAAGAGTACATTTCATCATGATTTTACCATAATAACATTAACAGTGTGATGTTTTGAAAGAAAAAACTAAAATGGCCGGAGCCAGCAGGGTGCATTTCACAAATATCTCATGATATATTGCCCATTAAACTTAAAACCCTGATCATGCAACTAAAGGAAACATTATTTAGCAAGAATTGTATAGAAATATAGCTCTGACTTGACCCAATCTGTGTTTTGATACTTGCATTTGAGAGTACTTAAAGTGTGAACCTGTGGTTGTACAGTTAGTGAGGTGTTGCTGTGTGAATTAAAATAGAGAAATATCCAAGTCCATATTCAGAAATATCCAAATATCCAAAAAAAAATTCAAAAAGTATCCAAGTTGACCCCCTCTTCAATACAGGAATACATATATGAAAACCAACCTGAGGACCTATAGGAAAATACCAGTCTGTCTAACCCAGATCAACCAATCACAACAAGTGCAATAGTCTTACCTAGCCTTCCTCATCATTGCTTACATATCTGTAGCACTGCCTACATAAACATAAACCACGAACAAAAGAATGAAAATACTGCAGATTACAGATTACGATTTTCTCATCTCAGCTAATAGCACAACACACAAGATGGCTGAATGAAGCCGAGCGGTTCCCGGTTGTCTCGTTGGCTGGCCCGGTGCTCTGCTCGGCAGGTGGAACATTGTATAATAGTTGCAATACGAGCTGAGCAGAACAGCAACCTGTTGCATGCTATAAAATATGGATCACAAATGAAACGCGTTTGTTGCCCTGGCACAGACCTGGCCCAGCAAGCTCGGTGTGCAGCCGTGCTGTCAGACAGAGATGGGTCTCCTATTCATTTCAGCTTAGATGAATAAAAACAAGTGAATATGAAACCAGCCTGTCAACCTGAACAGGCTAGCTGCGGCAAATAGTCCATAAGTTGTGTTCTGCGCATGTTGGGGCGGAAGTTTCTCTGTAATGTCAACGATATAAGCGCCCTCATTGGTCTTTGTCTCCTAGTGATGTCACACTTAGGTCAGATTCAAGACTATAGGCAGGCCTTCACTATAGCTCACACAGTAATTGGTCTCTCGCTTCATATCCATTCTTTTATCCATCTAAGCGGTTCCGCCAGGTTTATACAGTAAATATGGCCCAGTAAGATATGCATCTTACCCTGAATTGTTTTCTGTTTGAGTGTCAAGGGTGTGGGTATCTGTTTGAAATACTATAGAACACGAAATTTCCGCGTGTGTTTATATATAGCGTACTTAGCGTGTGGTTCCGCTTCGCTATATATAAAAACGCTGTACTTTTTTATTACTGTACTGGCGCTGTCAGCGGCGGCTATCTTCGCTAACATAAAGATACGTTATGATGCAAAACTCCTCAATTCGCTATACTTGGGAAACGCGTGAATTTCGTGTTCTACAGTAAGCAGTTTTTTTCACCTCACATAGCTTTAACCCTTATGCTGCTGGTGGCTAATTTGGCCAACACAAAGTGATGCCAAAAAAAATGTGAAATGACTGAAAACCTGGCACATGGGCACTCATCTGAGAGTACTCAGTGAGAGTTATCCAATTCATACCAACATGGCAGGGTTTAGATGGTTTTCAAAAATGTCTGTGTCCTTGTGCTTTGGATGAAAGTAGCCTCAGCAACAGCATTGAAAGGGTTAAGAATTTTTAAAAGTTTTTATGATTTTATAACTGACTTGAGGTTTAAACCAACGAAAAGTTGGGTCATCCCTTATTTAGTTCTACACTTACTCTCCAGGCTGCCACTACAAGATCTTTCCAATAGTTTCAGAGTCAAGACATGGGTGATGTTGACCTGAAGATAGAGCTAGTCATGTGTTTAGTATTTCAAAAGATACATCTCTTTCATACCAACATTTTGATACTAAACACTCATCCCTATGTTAGGTCTAAGCTGAGTTATAGGTATTTTAGAGTGCCTTTCCTAACCCTATACCTATTATTTTGACCATTTTGGGGCCTTTTTACATATATTGGGGTGTTTGGGACATGACCCCATAAAAAAGATGTGCACCACTTCTGAAGTCTACATCCACCCTGGCGGTATACCCCAAGTGTGGGTCTTAAACCTGATACTAACGGAAATTTTCTAGCTCTCGGGTTAACCTAACTCCTAAAAAAAAGCCCTTTTCTTGATCTGGCTACTGGACTATAACATCTTGGTATGAAGTATAAGGTAGAGATCAAAAGAGAAAAAAGCAGATTTCTTTTTTTTAATGATTTAGGTTGGATCCAGAATTTCGTTCCTTGACATTTTTTCTGCCAAATTGAGGCTAAATGATGAAGAAATTATACTACCCAAAGTCACTGGCAACTTCCTATCATGCCTGAGTAGAAATACAGACTAGACTATCCCACAGACTAGAAGCTAGTCTGGCCTAATGATTTGCCTGCCTTCATGACTTAGACTCTATACAGCTCAGTGTTACACTGGATAGGCATCTCATTGATTGAGCACATGTTTTATTTATGAGGAGTTGGGAGGTGATTGGGAAGGAGGGGTTTTAGAAATCCCACACGCTGCTGGCCACACTACCAGTGTTCAGAACAGGCATTTAATTCCTGCACCAGTCGACTGGACACCTACAAGTGTTTGGTTGTACATACACCCATGGTTCACATGTCAAAAAGAAAATAAACCAAGCACATCAATGACCCGCTCAGCTTGCGAATCAAAGCTACGTTCAGTTGTGAGGTCATCCATGCATCCATGCCGAGGAAACTGGGTGGCAATCGGGCGTGCGGTCGTATATTATTCCTGGGTTCCTCATGCATTTACTGCAGGAATCAAATGTTGGCACTGTAGGTGATACCTTGCGGATAATACACGATACATTAACAGGAAAGACACATTGAAATCATTTGAAGAAGAAATAAAAATACACAGGACGTGACAGCTAATTGTTGTTTAGATTGTGTTATCATCGATAGAGACAACTACATTCAGACCTCAATAATTACTTTTGGGGCTAAATGGTAGGGCTGTCATTGATAAGAAATATTAATTGATTCGATAATCGACAAAATTATTACTGATACGCTACTTCGATTCGATTCAGCGAATCATATTCAAAATGAATGAAAACCAGCAATGTGCTCATGAGGAATGGTCGTAGTTCGCGTGTGGTGATTTTTTGACCTATTGATCACAGCCCTAACACATACACATTCATCTGTGTGAATTCAAAAATAAGTGGAATGGATGCACACAGTTGTGGTGGGGAGTTTATGCTGTTGTTCAAGCTGTGTTTTCCTGAAAAATAGTTTATTTACCTAATTTGCATATGAATCGATATGTTGTGCCTTCTTCGATATCCATAATCGATAAGGTTTTTTTGTTGTTCATCAATACGGGCGGTATCAATGACAGCCCATGCTAAATGGCCTTCTACACATGTATTCCGCCATATTTACCTGCCCAATGTAGATAGGTGCAAGTAAGGTGCAAGGTTAGGGCCATGCAGGAATGCAATTTCTTCACATAAAAGTTGGGGTGTGACAGATGCCAGTCTGATTGGGTTAACCTGGCGTGGCCAAGATCCCATGGGGTTAACTTACTAATTGGCGAATACATTATTGAACATAGTGATTGGCAGAAATATGTTATGTTTAAAATATCATATGTAAACCACTCACTGAGAAATGGCTAATTCACAACTTTTCCTCTGTTAACCACTGTCATAGCCACTGACGAATGGATCTTGGATGAAGAAAAGAATGGATATGTAGCGAGAGACCGATTATTATATGCGCTATAGTTTAGTGCTGGACTCATGCCAGGAGTACCAGATAAGCCATCAGCGCGAGGTCACGTGGGAACAAGGACCAATCAGGGCTCTCGTATCGATTACAGAAACCTTATCTCCACCACCAGCTGGGGGTGCCCAGATCACCAATTCTTGACCTATTAGCGGCTATTAGTTGAAACTGGTTGAGGCTAGTATGTTCAGGTTGACCAGCTGGTTTTGAATCCATGTGTGTTTGGTCATCTAAGAATGGATGAAAGACTTTCTAGGCAGTAATACCAGTGAATCTATCAATTTTGAGATCCCATACCTATAAATATATAACTATGAATCATGCAAGTTAAATCAACTGAGTTTTTCTTGGCCCTCCTTGGCATATTTGATGAATTACTCTGATCCGTGTTGTAACGGATTGTAGCTCATCATCTATTTGTGGAGTGCCAAAAGTAGGCCAGCATTAAATATGAATTACCAGGAGTTTCCCCAAAGGAAATGAACGCTCGATGGATGAGGTTTCTAGAAGTCACGATCCGAAATGATATCTCACATTGTAATCAAGGAATACTATGCTTGGTCAAACCCAACAAGGACGATAGCAGTGCCCAGGGTGTTAGCCAGGATCTACAAACTGGGTGCCCAAAATTGGCAATTGTAAAATTTTGGGGCGTCCAAATCTTGAAGGGGGACTATACTCAGATTTCAACCATAAACATGTATAAATTTATCGAAATTAGGCATGATATTATTATACAATGTCATGGGAGTTATATGGAGATGAAAAAATTCAATTATATGCTTGAGATTGACATTTTAAGAAATTTCTGAAAAACATTTGGGTGTCCTGAGGGATGCTTTTTAAGGGTTTAGGTGTCCAAAAAGACACCCAGAGGCCCTGCTGGCCAAGACGATGGCAGTGCTGTTGAATCAAGGCAGGCGAAAAAAATTCTACATACATCAGGAAATCCAAGATGACATTAAGCCAGTATTTCTAAACCCAGCCTCAAAGTAGGACAATCATAAAGAATTTGAGAAGTGTTTTACTTATGAGAGATATCTCAAGATATTCAAATAGCAATCATGATTACATGCATCTATCTATTTAGAAAAAGCATGGTGACCTTAAACACATTTCTAATAAGCATTCTAGTTTCTTTCATTGATAGAACTAATTCATACAATGACAATATGAAGCAAGAAATAATCTACAAAAACACTTATTGAGTATTTATATCCAGCCTGGAGTTACTTGTCCTACAGAACATAGAAAAACCTTCCTTAAATGAAACGTGCTTACATTGAACTGTGTAATCCAAAATGTATGCACTTGTTCAATGTACATAAAATCCACAAAATATGGATCTTGTAAAACGTTCTCAGATTTTCCAATTGACAGGTTTCGCTGCACATCAAATCAAAACCTCCCCAAACCCCCTTTGACTGCTGAAAGGGTCACTTACCCCACACTCCACCACCCTGGTCCGGTACAACCTGCACAATGAACACCCTATGGGTATGGGTACAGGGTATGGGTATGCCTCTCGTTGTCCGAATACCCTGATAGGTGAAACTGACACCATATGTATGATACCCATCACCATGACAACCTAGCATGGTTGATTTGGAGAGAGCTGATTTGCATAAATTGTGTCACCTGATCTCCATTATGGGAGTGTAAGTTGAGATGCAGCATCCCTT
Organism: Maea johnstoni; assembly: GCA_963942565.1. Classification (NCBI taxonomy): domain Eukaryota; kingdom Metazoa; phylum Annelida; class Polychaeta; order Spionida; family Magelonidae; genus Maea; species Maea johnstoni. The sequence continues at coordinate 23,752 of CAWWDR010000801.1, read as the reverse complement.
CATGGAATCAGGGGATTCTGTCGTCAAGGTGATAATTGTTAGTGACCTGTTTTTGTTCCTCAGAAGCTGAAGAGTTCTAACAGGGCCAATAAGCTGGACACATCCCAGGGGAAATAAGCAAAGGAATGTGTGTGCGCTTAGATGAATAAAAACAAGTGGATATGAAACCAGACTGTGGCGAATAGCCCAAACGTTACGTTCAGCGCATGTTAGTGCACAGCTTTCTCTGTAATGAAAACGATAAGAGAGCCCTCATTGGTCTGTGTCTCCTAGTGACAGCACACAGGCCAGATTCTAGACCCCTGGCATAGACAGGCCTTCACTATAGTGCATATAGTACTCGCTACATATCCATTCTTTTATTCTTCAAAGGTTTACGCTACTAGATAAAACCTGTACATACCCAAGCTTTGCTTCAAGCAATTTTCAATTTTAAAGGCCAAACTATTCCATGCATATCTTTCTAGAGAAAGCGCCCAGTGGAAATTGTTACAGGAAAAATATCATACAGATCCTAATAAAAATATTGCCCATGCCAGGTTAAAAGCACAAGCAATATGTTTTTTGGCAAATGACCAGTTGGTTTCTTTTCAATTTACTTCCTTCACACAGTGCACTAAGCAGGAAAATACCTTAACCCTTCCAATGCTGGGGCTACTTTGCCAAAAGCACAAGGACACAAAATTTTGGAAATCATCTAAACCCTGTCATGTTGGTATTCATTAGATAACCCTCACTGAGTACTCTCAGATGAGTATCCATATGCCAGTAGAGGGTGTTAGTCATTTTCAGCTGTTTTGCATCCTTTTGTATAGACAAAATCAGCCACCAGCAGCATAAGGGTTAAAGAGAGCCTAGTTTGATAACGGTCTCTCCTTCAAATATTTCCGAATAATGATTTGGTCAGCAAGATGTCAAAGTGTCTGAATAGCATTTGCCTTCCTTGGGGATGAATATGTTGAACACCTCTCCACTCTCAACAGACCAACCCAATAGGCACTAACAATAATAATAACAATAATAATAACAATAATATTAATAATAATAATATTAATAATAATAATAATAATAATAATAATAATAATAATAATAATAACAATTATGATAATAATAATAGTGATAATGATGATAATAATAATAATAATAATAATAATAATAATAATAATAATAATAATAATAATAATAATAATAATTATAATAATAATAATAATAATAATAATAATAATAATAATGGTTATAATGATATAGTTTTCATTCTCACTCGGGCTTGCCCTGATGGCCTAGTGGTCTAAGGCATTGCTCACTGTCTCCTCACTGTCTGGGTACGAACCCCAGTCTGTGAGAGCGTTGCCACTGACTTGGGGTTAGGCGGTGTTTTTCACCAGGTACTCTGGTTTCTTCCATCATTTTCAACTGGCTAGTCACTGCACTGAGATAGTGTGGATGTCATGGTGCTATTGTGGTTGTAGCTGGAATTGGAAAGTATGGTGAATTGGTGCAGAAAACAATTCTTGGCTAAGACACTGGTCTGGGTGAAAATTCACTACCCTCAACATGTACTTGCGTTAGGCACTTTCACCTGCCCAGGGTACAGAGGTCATGTGACCAAACGCCCGGTAAGGTACGTCGAACCAGCATTCCACCAGTCAGGTTGATTTCATCCCCAGTGAGATTACCATGAATCAGCGCAGTTATTAATGATCTGTGACTGACATCAAAGGCGAGTCATTTCCCATAAACTATGAAACCCACGAGACCAAAACGGGGAAATAAAACTACTATGCAGCGCTCACATGGAAATATAAGCTTACATCAAGGACCTTAAAACCCACAAAGAAAAGGTAATGAAACTCACCTGTTAATTAGCTAAACCTGTTTATGCTGCTGACTAGTTTGGTAATATTGATCAGAACTCAACCGTCAAATCTCCTTTAATACTTAATACATTTTTTTACTCTAACAGGCCTCAACGCTAACTCAAAATGATACTGGCCCTGTAGGATCAGTTACACCTAACATCTTTTACTGGTCCTACATTTTTTCTTTAACATAACAAGAAAGAACATTGCATAAAATTCACCACAACATTTATCTTTATAAATTTTATCTTCATTTATTTCAAAAACATTTGGGGACATTCTCGGTGGGAAACTTCTTAACAAGAATGTCTCCAAATGTTTACTGAGCCTGTAGGACCAGTTGAGGTCTTTTTTTACTGGCCCGAAGCTGATTTTGGGAATTTTTACTGGCCTGGGGCCATAGGTTCACCTTAAGCGTCGAGCCCTGTCTAATACAAATCTCCTCTAATACAAAAGCATCAGGAAAGTGTACATGAAAAATTGTCAGAATTTTAAAAAGCCTCTGAATCAGCCATCACAAAATTTAGCTACTGAGCTACCTCACATCCTTATACCAACTACATCTAATAATACTCATGAACACCAGAAGGTTATTACCCTAGAAAAATCATGATTGAAAAAATTTAGTGAAACTGCCAGGAAACTGCCAGTCTAAAAGACCTGCCGGACAGGTCCTGGAAAAGCTTGAAGGAATGTTTTATTAATTTCTAACAAACATTTTTCCTTCAAATATTTTCTTTATGCTGCTTTTTTTGGGGAGATATCGCCAAAAAAATCGCCGAGCAGATTCAGCCACTTCAGGGATGAATGGGTTAACCTTCACTCCAATGCTATGGCTACTTTCGTCCAAAGCACAAAGACACAAAGATTTTTGATAACCATCTAAACCCTGTCAGGTTGGTATTCATTGGATAGCTCTCGCTGAGTACTGTCAGATGAGTAACCATGTGCCAGGGTTTCAGTCATTTTCCAGGTTTTTTGCATAATATTGTATTGGCCAGATTGGCCACCCGCAGCATATTAAGGGTTAAGCAGCATAGCTATAGAGATTACCGCTCTGTGTGTGTTACCATCATAAAAGTTCCTACACACCACAGACTCCTTTCATCATTCTGATGATTGAAAACTATACCCCCAACATCAATTATTCAGGCCAGGGACCAGAAACTCAATCTAGTGTTTAAATAAGAATAGTTGCAGCATGATTTATGCAGCAAATTCCCTGGTTCCTTTGACCTATTTATACCCACAGAACAGGAGTGCATAGTCTTAGCCAGTTGTGCATCTGGGCTTCTTTTGGACACACAAACCCTAAAAATTCAACCCTCAGGAGTCAGGACACCCAAATTGATTTTGTGAGGAATTTCTTAAAAGGTCAATCTCAAGCATATAAATGCATTTTTTCATCATAATATAATTCCCATGCCACTGTTTAAGGATATTATGCCTTAATTCAATAAGTTTATATATGTTTTTGGTTGAAATCTGAGTATATTGTTGTCCCACTTGAGAAATTGGATGCCCAATACCTTTACAAATGCCAATTTTGGGCATCCAGTTTCTAAAGACCCTGTAGGAGTGTCCAAATATTTTCATCCTATAGCACAGTCAATTGGCCCTGGAGCATGGAGATTTTCAGTGGCCGTGATTTGATGATAAGTTTGAATATTGTCACCTGGTGGCACTGCTATATTAGCCCTTATTGCAATAGTTATGAGCAAGACCAATCGATAGACAGTATTACCATTAAATGGATTTCACATGTTTTTAATCCTGCTGGTGGCTAATTTGGCCAATACAAAATGATACAAAAAACCTAAAAGGTATTCATTGGATAGCTCTAGCTGAGTACTCTCACATGAGTACCCATGTACAAGGATTCAGTCATTCTTTACGTTTTTTTGTATCATTTTGTATTAGCCAAATTAGTCACCACTACTAGCATAAGGATAACTTCATCCAAAACACCATGCAATTGCAATATGAAGAGCAAGATTATCTAATCCTTGATATTGTACGTCTATGGCTTAGTTCATTTCCACTGGCATTCAGCTGAAAGGATTGCCAACATGCACCAGAAGTTATGCATAATACATCGGTAGCTTCACTTAACCTCTTCGCAACAGAATACACAAACCAAGGTCTTAGCCAGCAGGGCGTCTCGGTGCCTTTTTGGACACCCAAACCCTTAAAAAGCACCCCTCGCTCAGGACACCTAATTTTTTTGTGAGAAATTTCTTAAAATGCCAATTTAAATCATATAATTGATTTTTGTCATCTCCATGTAATTTTTATGAGATTGTATAAGGAAATCATGCCTTATTGTGATAAATTTATACATGTATATGGTTAAAATCTGAGTGTATTGTAACACTGAGCAGAACTAACTAGTAGAGTTAATAGTTGAAAAATATTTCAAGTGGGTTTTTAAAATTAAAAGCAACAGCAGACAAATATTTCTAATAATAATGCTTTGCCTTCTAATGCTGAAATTACTTTCGTTCAATGCACAAGAACGCAAAACAAAAATAGGAAAATCATCTGAACCCTATCATGTGGGTATTCATTTGAAAACTCTTCATATTTAGAAGAATTGTTTAAGCTATTTGATCTTTTCCTGAATTCAATATTCCTTTGTAAAGTGTCACCTTCATAGGTTTGAAAATACCTTGAGTATAAAGCATAAAATCACAATGTATGAGTTGGAAAGCACCTATAGCTATAAATGGATGAATTCATTTTTTGAAATTTAATTCAATGGTGTTTGACATATCAATTTCATTCAAAAAAACGTTTCCAGATGACGCTTCTTGAAATGAGTTCTTACCAAGAATCGGTTAAACCTTCCAATGCTGAGGCTACTTTCGTCAAAAGCACAAGGATACAAAGATTTTTGAAAATCATCTAATCCCTGTCATGTTGATATTCATTGGATAGCTGTCACTGAGTACTCTCAGATGAGTACCCATGTGCCAGGGATCCAGGGTTTCAGTAATTTTTCAGAATTTTTGCATCATTTTGTATTGGCCAAATTAGCCGCCAGCAGCCTAAGTGTTAAACATAAATGGGCTAATTTATAGCTTTGGACTAACCTGGTTTTCCGTGAACGCTGCGGCATTGCCTATGAGTCCCAGGACCTTTTCCTGTTGCTGACAGTCCCCACCTCCTAATAAGGCAATTAAAGTCCTTGCATGCTGGAACGATAAACGTGAGTAGTCCTTGGACACGGTTTCTAGAGCGTCTCGGATTTCGTCACCACCAGGAAACGGTATTGTGTTTTGTGATAAATTCACAGAATTCCCATTCTGTGATACTGCTGCTGCTGCTGCTGCTCCTTCTACCTCAGGTACTGGTTGCCAGGTGGTTGCTAGGGAAGCTGTAGTGCTGCCGTTTGATTGGCATGTGAGGTGAGTGCTGCCCTCTAGAGTTCTTGTGGAGAATTAAGGTGAAGCAGAAGAATTGAAAGTCAAATAAAATGGCCAGAGAGTTCTGGATGTCAAAACCACCATAAAGTTGATTAAAATAATGGTGCATCAAAAAAAAGACATGGTGCCAACCTTCAAACTTGTCTATTCTGTCTACTGTCATTTCATATATATATTGCAAAAAAGACATTCCCAATTTCCAAATCTACCTTAGAAATACTTTAAATTTCCATACAACTGCCTACCAAAATCACAGCAAATCCAAAGATAACCAAAACCCATGCATTCAGAGATTTTAGAAAATGCATTGATTTTCTCTTCATAAAAAAGAAGTTTTTATGATTATTACTTTTTCACATGCATAGTGTCAGAGATATACCTAACCAACTCACCGGGAGAATTAATTACCCCTAATTAAAATACCAATCAATTATTGATAAGCAGATGATTAACTATCAAGAGCAATCAATAATATTGATTAGACTAGTCAATTAAGATGTTATAGGCTTGACAAATTAAATGAGATGATTAGTTTCCAGTTTTATGGTTTCGGTTGCTAGAATGAAATGACATGAAATGTTGGTAATGATTTTAATGGAATTTCACAGAATAGACTAGTGGCGCCATCTTTTGAGTGAGAGGGAAATGAAATGATGAAGTAGAGCAATCACCCACTAGATGGCAGCAGGGGAAGGAAAGCAGGCAATGGTAACCAAGTCTAGAAAATAAGTGAGTTTAGGGAAAAAGTTTTTGAGTTTTAAAGTACACATCCTATGTAGATCATTTCAATAAGGAGATGAATTTTTTGAAACTATTAGGATTTTGAATCTATAAACTGAATTTCCAAATAAATTGGATGAGGACTTTTCTCTTAGTTGAGTTTTGTACATTCATTCAGAAGAACATTGTCATAAGTGACAATCTTAGATACTTAAGAAGTTAAGAATGGTCATACGGGATACTGAAAATGATTCTGTTTCTGTTTTCATTCATATACATTTTCCTTAAATGTCTGCTTATTTTCTGACTAAAAGTTTAGTCTATCAAACAAAAAATGAGTGAATTTTTAAAGATTCTTGTATGAATTTTGTTGCACACAATTTGAAGAACAACAAATCATTAAATTTTAATCTGAATGACCTTGAATTTGCCTATTACTAGGCCATCCACTGATTCCCTAAAAATGACAATATCTTACATGGAAGAGTGTTATAAACTATATTTTGTAAAATTTATTTTCGTTTGGCACAAGCAACAAACATATAAAAAAAAGTGTTAAATAAAGAAAGCTTACACATCAGACCTTAAAAAAGTCACTAGATACACAATTCTGTTTCTGAAAATGTGTGATCTATATGCATACATATTCTTTTTTGCTTACTTTCTAGCATTTCGAAAAAGACTAGATTATGTTCAACAGACATGAAAATGAACACTTAAATAATCAAAAGCGAATCAAGTTAGTATCAAAATCGTATAACTACTGATAATTGGCAGCTTTAAAATAGTGTGTGTATTGGTTTAAGTAGAGCACCAAACTTCCACAAGGCACAATATGAGCTCATCAGAAAATTTGTTGCAGGTAGATCAACTATTTTGAAGGCATATGCTGTTCATATTTTTTTGTATACAGAGGATTCATTCACAATATGAAATATGCATTAGCTCGTAAATTACAAGCTGAGATATGCATTAGCTTGTATATTACAAGCTGAAATATGCATTAGCTTGTATATTACAAGCTGAAATATGCATTCGCTTGTATATTACAAGCTGAAATATGCATTAGCTTGTATATTACAAGCTGAAATATGCATTAGCTTGTATATTACAAGCTGAAATATGCATTAGCTTGTATATTACAAGCTGAAATATGCATTAGCTCGTAAATTACAAGCTGAAATATGCATTAGCTCCTAAATTATGAGCTGCAACTGCAACTCAGGTGCTCAGAAGTGGGCCAGAATTTGTGGAAGTTTTCAAGTAATTGTCCCACCACTAGTTAAGAGCTTACAGTGAGATAATTAGTGATAGTTTAACAAACTAGGAATAAGGCTAATGACTAAGTGAAAAAGCATGCAACATACAAATAAGATTATGATAACAATCCTAGTAGAAATAAAACTTTGCAAGCACCAAATATAACTAGGTCCTCATCTGCTACAGAAACAATAAATAAAAAACTAGTTTATCTTATATCTACAAGTTATTCTTCTGATAAGGATGGATCTAGAATTATCTAACTTTATCAAATGCATCAAAAACATTTATTTCAATATTGGGATGAAGCACAAGCAAAAGCGTGAGGGTGGAAAACATTGTGAAATATCATTTCTGATAGTTCATGTGCAAAATTTACTTGAATTGATATTTCTTAAAATCAAACAACTTAAATGATATATTTTGTTTCCAATGATATTATTTAAACTTTGATGATTGATTATCGCTTTTGACATTGTTTTTTTGGCACTAACACTTTGTAAAACTGTGAAGTTCAGGTATCTGGTATTTATCCAAAAATTGTATCTGTTTTTATGTACCCAAAAAGCAGACCTTGTTGGAGTTCCTATAATTATTTAGAGAATTATCCATACAAGGACAAGAAGTTAAGATAAACATAATAAGTAGGGTATGCAAAAGAGCCAAATTGTAAAAACTCCTCAATAGTTGCATTTCAGAATGGTTCAAATATGGCCAAAGATATTTTATCAGGAATCAGAGCATTGTGGTAGGATTACCATAACAAGCAGGTAAAATAGAGAAGCATCTTTTAGTTCAGAACAACCAATATTCATGTTGATATTGACCATAGAAAAAGAAAAGGGCTCGAAATTAGCTGGAACGGGGAGCCCAGGACTCCCTTGAATTCTCCTACGGCTCCCTCAAATTTCTACAGGGAGCCCAAAGATGTACTGATTTCTATACACAACTCCTTTAAAGCAGCTTTTGAAGAAGCCTGGAAAAAAATTAATTTCGATCCCTGATAAATGTCATGAAATGCTTGTTGTAAATGAAATGTACATGCTCATTATGTTAATGAACGTAGAAGCATAATTAGTAGCAATTAACAAGGCAAGCCATGATTATAAATGTAATTGATCACCCCATGAAATATGCTTTTACGTTTCAAAATATCCAAAATCTCATAATGACCATCCTCCTTTCCTACCCTCTTCTTTCATAAACACTGAAAGTCCCTTCTTGAAAATATCTCTAACATATATTCCAAGATCCCTTAAATACTTGAAAGAGTGAAAAACGGATAAAGTAAAGTGAAGTAAAGATAAATATCCCTTAAAACTCAAAGAAAAAAGACAAACAGTAACATCTAAAAAATCAACTCAAATGATGTAGACAGAATGGACCTAGTTTTTATCAAGGTTTTATCAAATTTAACAAGGCTAAATATTTATATCTTCTAGATTTCGATAACAAATGATTCATCACAATTTCCTACTGGGCCTGCGCTTCCTCGTACCTCTCCTCCGGCTTCGGCAGACTGGCCTCAGTGCTGCCACCTACTGTGAGATCAGGAAAACTACTCTCGACGGGCGCTTGGCCGACTAATTCCTGTTGATTCTCGGAATCCATGGATGGAAAGCTGATCGAGTCTTCAGGCAACTCCACCTGGTGGACGTTATCCTCACTAATGATGGAGTAACTCTCGAGCGAGTTGTTCTTCTCCGGGATGATCACGATGCTCTCATCTTGGTCCTGATCTTCCGATGACGCAGGTGGCGCCACCATCGTAGGCGCGGCGTCAGCGGCTTCTGTGATTGGCTCAGCAGGTTCAGGACTTTGCTCGACCTCGACAGACTCTGGCAGGGACTCCTCAGGTGCACTAAGGACCACAATGCTTGAGCTACTGCTCAAAGGACCCATGGAGCTCTCCGGCTCCCCGAGGTTTGTAGTATCTATGGAAACATTGGACATCACCTGCTCGGTCGCCTTGGCAACCTCCTCTGTTGTCACAGCAACAGGCTCGCTCTGGAGCTCAACTGCAAGTTCAGATTTCTCAACAACTGGTGCTTCGGCCGGTGGTGTGTCCTCTTTTTTGGGTGGTTGCGGAGCTTTTTCGATCGTTGCAGGTTCGGCTGGTTTTTCTTGCACCGGCTTGGGTGCCTCGGCTGGTGGTTCAGGTTTCGGGGCAGGTGTGGGTACCACAACCTTGGGTTCCGGTTCGGGTACCGGTTTGGGTGTTTCGGCCGGAGGTTCCTCTGCGGCCTTGGCTAACTCGACTGCTACCTTGTCTTGTGCTGGAGCAGGTGTCACTTCCGGCGTCTTTTCTTTCTTCGACTGCTGTGCTGCAGCAGCCGCGACCTCTTTTGGCACTGTTTCCACATTAGTTGCTGTAAAAGATAAAGATGAAAGTAAAACAAATTTGTTTGAATTTTGATTTTTTGTAAGAGTGAAAAAAATATATGATCGATCAAGTATTGTGAAATCAGGAAAATTTCATATTGTTATATTTATCAAGTAAGATCATGATTTTATATCTTAAGATGTATTCTATACAAATATAGAGATCTCCCAGGTTCACAATTCACTTGAAAATACAATGAACTAATGTAAATCACCAACATGTAATGTGAACACATACACATCCAGAGTGTTTTTGAAAAGAGGTTTTGCACATACAGATGATTGTAACTGTAACATATATACAGAAAGAAGAGAAAACACACATATTATTGCGTACTATTGTGTACTTGTGTTCCTGTGTATTTAAGATGTTTCCCTCTGACAAACAAACCTTTGAACTCCTGCCATTAAGGGGTATAAGCCAACACTGAATTGTTATCAACCTCCCATCATCATCATCACCATCACCAACACCATTGTCACTAGCCTGCCTCCCAGGCCATATTCAAATGTCATCCCTTGTGGATAGATGGCACTGCAGTATACTAGGAGGTCAGTTGGAAATATGATTCACACTAATCTCCCTTGTGTGGCAATTGTGTGAACTAAATGGCCAACAGTAGGCCACAAGTCCCTATCTAGTATAGATGCAGCCAGCAGGCATTTATACATAATAAAGTAAAATCAGAATAGAGCCTTGTATCTAGGCTACATTGTCACCAACACCATCATCATTGAACCTACTCCATCATCCTCCTCCTTACATCATCCACACTAAAACCACCACTAGCACAATTCATTACCAACTTCAAGATGCATATTTGGCTGTGTCCTGTGTATAGTTGTCATCATCATCATCATCATCATCATCATCATCATCTTTGTCAATAATGTCAAAAATCGCATACTAGTATATACGTTTCAGCTTGATGAATTTTTCAAAACTTTCAAAATTTATCATTTTTTCTACTAAGCACAATTATGTACTAAAATAATAATGTTAGAGTTGCATCAAGTAAGCATATTGAAAATACAACAATTATAAAACATGTTTTTGTTGGGTATTTGTTACATATATGAATTATCCAGTAGCGAAACATGAAAAATGAAATCTTTGTTTTTTGATACACACCTATATATGACTTATAGTTTTGCAACCAATATTTTTCCATTGATTATGTCAAAACACTTGATTAATCAATTACTCTCTCGATTGTAGCAACACTAATTGCATTTGGTCAGGCTTTGAACAGTTAATAACTGCAGGAGTTTGGGTTCTCGAATCACCATAGCCAAATCCAAGTTACTTATAGACCTAGCTTTGGTAAATCCTACAGTCCCACTTCAGTCTTTCCAATAAACAAATTCCCTATTGTAAGCTACCTTTTCATCGCACATTCCATTTTGGAATTGTTCTAAAGGACAGTCGATGTCTCAAATGGTGCTCTTAAACAAACTTATTCTTGATATTCCTCTGAGTGTGACCTTCAAATGATACTTTTCTTATAGTCAGCAGGGCTACAAAGACAAATTTATATAACTATAGCCCCACACTATTTTCTGCAGCATCGGGCAATGTGGCTAGTTGCTAGCTGTACTTCTGTTACTGTCACAATCCTCTTCATCATCCTCATCATTATTATCATCATCCCTAAGCAATCATCAATTGTGTTGTGAAATGTGGATTTCAGAGAATTACATTATCACAATACCATCATCATCATCATCATTATCATCATCATCCCTAGACAATCATGAATTGTGGAATGTGGATCTCAGCGATTCTATTATCACAATACCATCATCATCATCATCATCATCACTAAACAATCATGAAATGTGTTGTGGAATGTGGATTTCAGGGGTTCCATTATCATCAATATCATCATGGCATTTATCATCACTACCACCATGATGTTACTTACTAGGTCACCATGGCCTGGGGCTACTATACCAGGGACCTATGACTGAGTGAGTCAACAGTGGGCCGGTGGTCACTCATATATAGTAGGTCTACATGCCTATATATCACTGGCCAGACACTGTGGTCCACTGGAGTGACATAATTTCCCCAGCTCTCAGATCATTCTCAGACAGCGCAAACACTGTCGGTCAATGGGTCAAGAAGGCTCTTGGTCAGTGATAAACAACCTCTGGACGACCAGTGGCTGTTTTTAGAGGTCAAGAGGCCTTTATAGTACAGCTACCGGGGGATACGACAGAATGTAGAAATTCTGGACAGTTCTCTGAACAAACAACATCAGAGAAGGTCAGAAATGGCAAGAATGTCAGCCAGAAATGAGACAATTTTTCTATATAAATTATCATAGTTCTCATTGATTGATAAGTGTTACGAGAAGCTCTGATTTATTGTAAATCACTAATATAAGGCTTAAATCAAGAATTCACAACGTAGTTTGAGAAAACTTGTGGCCAAAAATGAGTATTTTCTACATACATTGTTATAGTTCTCATTGATAAGTGATGTACAAGGAGCTATGATTTATTTAAAATCACTCATATACTTAAGGGTTAGAGCAAGAATTCACAAAGCAGTCGAAGGAAACTTGTGGGTGGCATTTTAAATAACCTTCTTAAATATTTGCCAATAAATGATTTTGTCAGATAGTTACCACAAAATTTGTCGGCAATTTTACTAGAACAGGAATAAATGGGTTAGAGAGAAGTCAAAATAAGCTGTTACTTTTTGCTTCCTCATTTATTCTTAAAACTCATGCACTTGTCACAAGATGTTTGTTTTTTTATAAAAATTACAAATCCAGGTGCATGTTGCTTGTGCACCACAACAGAATCAATAAAGGTAAACTACAATATACAACAAAAAAATCTTATAAATAAATAATCTATCTTCAGGAGTGAAAATATTTTGGGTAAAAATTTGTCATAGGCATGAGTACTTGGAAGAAGTGGACAGTCCTCTGCAGACTAAATGACCCAGCGGCAAAAAACTCGCCCGAGTGCTAGCAGATGTGAGGTCAAGAGTTCAATCCCTACTCAGAAGCCTGTCTGGATATCTATATTACACTGCCTATGCAACAGCAGGGCATTGGCCAGTACCTGACTGAGAAACTATATGTATCCAAAATGGGCCATCATATGCATGAATTTTATTGCTTATAATTTTTTCTATGGAGACCACTTATTATTCAGAAAACAACAATAAAAATGTATTTTTAATATTGTTAAAAGCCCTCTGTAAGTGATGACCTCAAATTTTCAATATCCCTCTGAAAATTGACATAATTTTTATACATATATCTAACCAAAATATTTAGGTGTCCTGCATAATTGTTTTCAATGATTTGGGTGTCCAAGTGACCCAATGTGATGTTCAATGGTTTAAGTTCCTGGTGGTGATGGTGATCAATTGTGATTTTCAAGGAGTTGGATGTGTAAGTGACACTTTAACCCATTCACACTCAGAGTTTCTCTAGAAAGTGTCGTCTGCTACTCACATACTTTTGAAAATATCTTTTGAATAAAGCAAAAATTCACAAAATATTTGAAGGAGAGTTCTTGTTTGGCTTATGATCAACATTTCTCCTTCAAATGTTTTCAAGAAAATGTGTTTGTAGGTTAAATATTTCCAAAATTGTCAGGCCTCTTTTGGCTGCTCTGAGTGTTAATGGGTTAAGGTTTCTTGTGGGGTTAATTTCTTTGACTGAGTATTTCCTCTAGAGACCCTGCTTTCATTTGACAATTTAGCCTACGCAAACTCACAAAGTATTAATTACCTTGAAGGTCTTCTAACGAGGAATACATTAAACATCATAAAAGTACCCTCACAGCAGGGTGTAAGATTTTTTGGGTAAAACACTGAAAAAACATGCATTCATTTTTTTGAAACGCAGCTCCTATCCACAAATATGGACTGGGGTCAATAAAGGAGTAAGTGTGTCACAGATTTTCAAATTTTTCCTCCATTCAAATTTTATTACCATTTCTTCCGATTTTTCGTTTGAAATAATAAAAATGTGAATTTTTCAACTTTCTGATACCATAACTTTTGATTAATTAGTTGAAATTGGAAAAACTGTGATACTCTTTCCCTTAGCTTACTCTAAGCTATAACTAGCGCCAAATTTCAAGCATATCTGTTTACATTTGATACCCAAACTGCATGTTTTAAAGCAAACATGGTTTGATGAAATTTGATATGGTGAAAAGGTCCTAAAGCATTTCCTACTTGTGTGCAAGCCTATATGGGAGTTTCTGTGCATATTACATGGTCTCTCACTCAGCTCGGTGACAGCCTATATACAACATTCACAATTTATCTGATTATGAGGGAAAGGATGTATGCTTTAACATATATGTAAATATTTCAAAATGACCCTATTAAGTATTATTCACAAATTAACACCATAAGACACCTTAAATGGAGAATAAGTTACCAATTTACACATATGAACATTAAATTTGATTCATCATACCGGTCTGCTAATTGTTTTAGTTATTTGATACTACAAGAACAGACTATGGTGGTTGTCTAAATGGGTGGGTAACAGTAATTATTGAATACCATATATTGTGAGTTAATATGGTTATTAACTAATTAATGGTAAAGGTCAGGAACTACTAGCCATAAACAATCCCAAAGGGCATGGATGGAACCTTATATTTGTTTTAATGTGGTGTATGTTAACAGACAGAGGCCCCTAACTTAATTCTGCTTGCAAAAGACAACCTGTTGTTATACCCTGATAATAGTGATAGTACATTGGCAGCCATTAATCAAAATATGTTTAACTTTTCTATTTATATGGCACTTATAAGAAATGAATATAGGCCATTCTAAACACTCATATCAAGTTCTTGATACAAAATCAAACATACATCCTAGTGCAGTCTCTAATTATCATTTAAAATGTGTTTGTTTTTCTAGGTCAACTTGAAATATGACCTAGTGAGGTGTGTCTCTTTTCAAGGTCATACGATTATCAACCTTCCCTCAAAGTAGGGTTCTGTGTGTCCCCAATGTTCAATACGCAAACTAGACAAGCTCCTAGTCTGTGGTACAATTGAATGATACTTTTCTCTGTTTTAGTCTCTACCTTTTACTAAGTTAATGTAAACTATTGTAAAGGTTTTGATTTCTTTGGCTGATCCTAGTAGGCACCAAGGGTGGTCACCCATATTAGTCAGAACCAAAGAATTGGAAAGATTTAATTTTGGCCACCTGGTGGAAATAATTCAGGGTTCACTCATTTTGGAATTAGTAACTTTTCAGGTTAGATAAAACAGAAGTGAAAAAGTTCTTGGCCTAATGCCGCTATAATCTGTATATCCAAAAACTCAAAACTGACCAATAGAAGTCGTAATCCACTGAGATTAGTTTTTGCATCTTAACTAACCTGGCCAAATCTTATCAGTCCAATTCAATATGAATATGACAAATCTATGACTGAAATGTCATATTGAGCTAGGAAGTTGACAATAATTCTTCATTCACATGTGCATGTATACATATAATCAGCAATAAGTATTGTTGTCATGAATAATCACATTTAATCAATTAGTTGACTATTTTGATGGGGTAATTGATTATGGAAAAATATAATCTGTGCAAAATGATTGGTTGCTAAGCAAATAGATGTCACAGAATAACGACAAAACATATTCTTATTTCTAGTAACAGTCCAAAATGTTCTAGCACCAACATCCTGGTACATAACCCTTCTTTTAATAATCAATTATCATCCGTTAGTCAATTAAAAATTTTGAACATTAAATCATGTTGAATAAAAATTAATGGACCTTTCCTAACACTAATTTTTATAAGTTACAACAAATTATATTAGTCAAAAATATTGGGCTTGATGTCATAGTAAATAATAATAATGATAATAATTGATATTTGATATAGCACCCTTTCCACCTATAATGTTCAAAAGCGCTTTAGAGTCATTGGACAGTTGTCATGGTCCATATAGTCAATTAAACTCCTTTCGAAATAGCAATGTTTTCAGCTGTTTCTTGAAGTTTTGCACACTATCAGCAGCCTTGATGTTGTCAGGGAGCTCATTCCAAAGGCGTGGTGCATAGGCACAGAATGCCCTGTCACCAAACCTTTTCAGATTAGTGAGTGGTATCTGTAATAAGTTCTTAGTGTTTGATCTTAGAGTCCTTGTATTAGCTTGTTTGACTAACAGTTCCCTCAAATATAGAGGGGCACATCCTTGCATGCATTTGAAAGTCAAAAGCAGAATCTTGAACTCAATCCTTTTCCTGATGGGCAGCCAGTGAAGATCTTTTAGAACTGGTGTAATGTGATCATACTTTTTGGAGCCACTAACCTCTCTAGCAGCATTGTTTTGGACTTTCTGGAGCCTGCATAGCAGTTCATCAGTAATTCCACAGAGAAGTCCATTACAATAGTCAAGGCGTGATGTCACCAGTGAGACGATGGCACTCTTGGTTGTATCAGTATTGAGAAATTTCCTAGTAAAGGGATTAAAATACTGGCTTTCAGTAATGCAGCTATAGATATACCCTAAAACAGGGCTTATATTGACACATTAATCATTATTTTATGATTTTCACAATTTTTTATGATTCAATTTCAAACTAGCTTTAACACAAACTCAATGGGCATTGATCATTTGATGTGTTTTGTGGTGTTCAGTGGTAATCTGAGATAAGTGACTTGGATTCTTGTTGTTGTTGTTGTTGTTAGAGATCCGTAACCGCATTGTTCCCACGGGGTCGACTCCCGAAGGAGGACCTACGGAGGTCTCCCCTACCACCCAGGCCACTCGTCACCCCCGGGCCTTATTTACCTCTCTGTTCCCTCTCCCCCCGTACTATTGTCATGCATCCTGCATCCGGTCAGTACCCCCCCTGTACTCCCGTCCTGTACATATATCCTACCAAGTCTTTGGTCTGTTTCTTCCTTGTCTTCTTGTCTTACACATATATTCAACCCCACAAAAGGAGAACCCCTCAACAAACCTCAAACCCCACACACAAACTGTGTTAATTTATTATATCAATAACCGAACAATAAACAGTAAAGCTCCACTTCGTCTCTCCTCCTGTGTCCTCTGTGCCTACCTGTTTTGGTGCCTCTCCCTTACACCATCGACTCTCTTCCCCTTTACCGTTTAGTCTGAATCAACAACTTTGTTAGATAAAAGGAACATAACTAGTACCTTAAAACCCTGCCTGAGGGTAGTTAGTCAAAACCAATCAAGCATGACTCAGTTACCAGCTGACCAATAGAAAGGGGCGTGGTGATAATAAAACAAATAAACTATGACATAAAAGCAAACTCATAAAAAAGTCAGGTGTCTACTATCTGATGCAATACAACCCTGCATTTCCCTGTCACCGGTCTAGGGCACATGTAGATGTGGTAGTAATCATGTAGGCTGCTCGCCCACTACTGACTACAACTGAGTTAAACGGTCTATGAGCAGTGGACACCGGCTTCAAAATGACTGCAAAGTGCAATGCAATCGTCCTATGCGAAAGTATTCCGGGACGAAAATAGCAATTATAGCAATCTACTAAATTACCTTTGGGACTATCCTTCGATCCAGTTTTCCTTCGTTGTTGTAGATATAAAGATGCGATCAGAGCTACTCCAGCGACAAGACCAACTGCGCCGGCAATAGCCGCACGGACATTTGTGTTGAGAGCCATGCTTTCTTTTCGCAATGAATGACTGCGGCGTGAATGTCGTAAACGACCTTTGGTAATGACAATACGTAACTTCTCAGAAAATGTCATGAAATAATACTTATTACTTGTGATATATTTACATTCTATATTGAACTAAAATAAAGTATTATTTGTAATTTATTTACGTATTAATAACAAGGAAATACACTTTAACTCTGGGTGGTTTGCGGCATCTTTCGCCCCTTTACGGTAAAAAAGTTCAAGGTCACATCGTCTGCAAACATCACATGTGAAGTCTGAAAATTGTCACCCTAAAAAGATGCCTTTTATGAAAGGAAGAGCGCCTATTCGGCGGACACTACAATACCTTCAAAAAGGAAATATAATTTTGCGCGATGAAGTCCAGATAATGACTTTTAACTATGCATCCAGAGGGGATCACCATGATGGATTAAGGTATACAAATGGGTTATATCTTATAATCTTAGATGAATAAAAACAAGTGGATATGAAACCACCCTGTCAACCTAAACAACCACTCCAGGCGGTGGTGAATAGCCCAAAAGTTACGTCCTGCGCATGTTGGTGTGCAGCTTTCTCTTATGTAAACAATACGAGAGCCCTGATTGCAGTGATTGGTCCTCATGACCTCACGCTGATGCCAGATCAGAGACCCGTGGCATGTCCAGCCCTTCACTATAGTGCATATAGTAATTGGTCTTTTGCTACATATCCATTCTTTTCTTCATCTAAGCCATGGCATAAGGGTTCTTGGAGATTTCGTAACCCAAGAGACATTGATCGTCACCAAGAAAGTGCATATTGAACCACTCTTAACCTCTAAGTAATGCTATGAATTATTTTGAAGCGGTAAAACATTAGTAACTTGATCTTGACGTAGTTTATATTTGCACTTAAGTATCTGAGTGGTTTAGTTCTTTTTTTTTCGGTAAAATGTAAGTAACCTGATCTTGACGTAGTTTATATGCACTTAATATCTGAGTGGTTTAGTTCTTTTTTGCAATTCCTCTCGATCGATCTTTGCCCTAATGAGATGATGATCGGTGAAGATCTGCGCTTACATTTCATGAAAATGAAATACCCTTCATCAAAAAACTGAATGAAACAACAATGTTTTACTGTCAACGAAAATAAATGCAGAAGTATACTGATTGGCCCTTCAATTGCATGGAAATATTACGGCAGCCAAAATTTACGTTGTGTGGTGACAAAGTCTCGAAATCTCCAGTACCATGGCATAGGCAGAGGTTCAAGGAAGCTTGCCCCAAGGGAAGACCGAGAGCTGTAAAGGACAGAATGGAAGTCACATAATTTTTTTAACTCTGACAACTTAAACTTGTCCAAGTCCCCTTCCATACCTAGTACCTGACACATGCCACTTTTTCTGACATGTAACTGACAGCCATGTCCATACCCTGATATTTATATTTTTTGTTATTGACTATATAATATTATGACACCCGGTTTGTATCATCTATCCAGGCCATTTTTTTTTTATTGATTTGTCTCGACACAGATCTAAGCTGTTATAAATGAAAATTTGCCTCTTCTGCGGTGAATTCACTGCAGCCGAGGTTGATGTAAATTTTGTCCTTATATGACCAAATGTTCAAATTTCTCATAGTTTGAATATACAACAAACAGGTGATAAGATGGCTGCCTCCATCAGCACCAGTGTTGTCACAGTATTGCTTATCTATGTTGTGAATTACTATTTTATGACTGTGTCAGCTTGTCATGTAAGGATAAGATGGTAGATCAATATGGAAGTAAACATAACTTATGATCGCAGGTTCCAAGTTACCTGGGGCATTATTCAATGTTTACAAAGCAAAATAGGGGTAAATTCCAACTTAGTTACCATATGGCATACCCATCAGTTTTAATAACTAAATGGTGAGTCGGCCCTTGCCAAAATTAATAAATATATGAAGTATGATTCATGTTATGAATGCAACTTCAGGGCTTGACATACAAGGTAGTCCTATAGCCCACTGCAACTAAATCTTAGAAAATCGGGTGGTAGGACTATTAAACTTGGGGATTAGTAGCGCCATTGGGCTACTGAATTTTTAGGGAACTCAGAGAAAAAAACGTGATGCCCTTATTTTGGCTAATAATTCTTATGGAAACAGGTGCTGGGACTAAATCTTTGGGACTTGTAGTCCTTTATTGGCTACTGGGATTTTTTTGGAACTTGAGCTTCATTTATATATTTAAGAAAAGTTTGGGATTAAAATTTGTGAAGGTTTTGGATAAAAGTAATTTAATTGTCTTTCATGATGTATGATAAAGATTGAAAAGCAATTAACGCATGTTTATTTTTCTCGTTGCAGGAATTTCTGTTTCTGGCATATTCCACAAGTGCAGTATAATAACCCCTTAACACAGCTTCTAACATTCAAAAATATCACACCATCTCCTTTTATTCAAGCATATCTAGGTGAGTATTCAGAGTGATTTGTATAGGGCTAGATGTACAGTTCTAAATTCATGCTGTTAAAAACACTCTTCTTTTTACAGAAAGGTGCAGATTTGCTATGATATGGCAACTTAGATCCATTAATTTTGTGTGTAAATATTCTGCATGTCATTCAGAAAGTTTTTTTGTATATATGTTTCGTTGTTGAAAAGATTTAGAAAGAAACAGATAGATATGTTGTTGAAAGATTTTCTTCTTGTGTTTGAATTAGTATGTTCAGCCAGACCACAAATAGTGCTATTTTTCACTTCAAATGTCAAACTCTTGTCAAAAAGTTTCATGCTAAGGCCTTAATATCAGATTCAAGACACTTTACCTGGACTAACTTATTTATAAGTGAAGTGCCAGTATTGTTATTCTGCTATATAGCTCTAAGTCAACTCTTCACCTGTTTCATTTACAAGTACTCGCTATTAAGCAAATAAGTATGTTTTGCTAGTCCTGGTACTGTGGTAGTGTATAGGAAAATGTTGGGTACACAGTTTTTAATATGCTAGTCTAAGACCACAAGTAGTATTGGTACTGGTACTCTTGCTTAGGGTGTGCACATTTAAAACCTGGACTTTTAAACAACAACACCTTTGATATGAGAAATTCACTTGCCAGGGCCAGCGGGCAAATACTTATATATGTTGGTACTTGCATTACTAGTTCTGAGCCAGAGTTATTGCATATGGTATTATTTATTGCAGGTAAAGAAAAAGTCCTTATAGACTGCTATGACAGAACGAGGGTGGAAATCCATGACCACATAAAACAAGTTCTTGGGAAAACGAAGTAAGCAATTCATCTGAAATATACTTCCTTAAAGTGCAGTAACTTTACTTTTAGTGCATGACATTTCAAGACCTTTGATAAAAGGTTATATTTACTTTCTAGTAAATAACCAGTTAATTCAAATTTTGGTGATAGGACCAGTTGTATCCATAGCAGTTTCTGCACATTGTAATTCTCATTATAAAGTTATATATCTATATCTATAATTCTATATATTTAAAATCATTTATGTGTAACTATATATTCCTTAAGCAAAAAAGTATCTCTACATTTAGATGCCTCAACGTTATTCAAATGGAATTTTTACAATATTCAAATGGAATTTTTACACAATGGAAATTAAATCCGGAATAAAAAAACATGATTGACCAATAGTAGTACAAGATAAGAATTCAGCCAGCATCAGTAATTAACTGTCTACTTTTTTTCCAGGGAACAGCTTGAAAGAGAAGAATTTGCTAGGCTTAAACAAGAAAACCCCGCTAACTTTGGGCCCAAAACACCCCGGTACTGCCTGTGTGAGGTTCCCGGCCAGGTACCCTGCCCTTCATGGACCCCGCTACCACAAGAAATGCGGGGAAAATGGAAGAGCCAAATGTTCGAAGCAGGGGAAAGAGACAGTAGATACTAGGACAATGAGATCTCTATGTGTGTGTTCTTTTAGGAAATATCTGAGAGAGAGCAGGGCTCGAAATTAAGGTTTTTTCCAGGGAGCCAAATTGTATCTTCAAAAGCTACCTAAAGGTGTTGTGTATAGAAACCAATACTTCTTAGGGCTCCCTGCAGAAATTTGAGGGAGCCACGGGAGAATTCAAGGTAGCCCCCGTCACCCCCTAATTTCCAGCCCAGGAGAGGGTCAGCCACTGTTCTGGGTTATCAGGAATGGAGATTATTAGAAATGTAACTGACAATGAGCATTTGAATTTGTTTTTATTGATCTTTAGCTAATACAAAGTTTTGTTAAAACTCATTCTAAGTTTTGTAAAATGCATAGTCAACTAAGCTAATTGCAGAAGTATAAGTTTTATGTGTTTTGTTTGTTGAAAAATGTCTTATAAGATAAATAAAAAGATAAGAAATATGTTTGTTTGGTAAAATCGCTGTGCATTATCAATACTTTTTGAGTGGAAATCATGACTGTAATTTTGAATTTGATGTAATTTTTCAAATGATGATGCTTCTCATGTGCCTTCAAATATATCAGTGGAAGAGAGACCCAGATTAAGGAATTACTGTGGAACCTTTCTACTTAATTCCCTCATTATTAAGTCGAAAAATGACTGAAACCATGGCACATTGGTACTCATCTGATTACTCAGCGAGGGCTATCCAATGAATACCAACATGACAGGGTTTAAATGGTTTTCAAAAAACTTTGCCTCCTTGTGCTTTGGCCAAAGTAGCCTCAACATTGGAAGGGTTAATTAACTACCCAATCACATCTAGTTATTACTAGTTCAAGTGCAAATTGCAACCACCTGTATATATCAAACATCTTTTTTTGTTATAAAGCGTAACCTGAACAGGTATCATTGTACACATAAGTATCGCACATTTGCATCTATGTGTTGCTGAAAAAAATGCCAATAAAAGTATAATCAAACCACTATCTTTTGATTTGATGTTCTTCTAGAATTATTAGCCCATTCCTGCATGGAGATCTTCATGAAAGGTTTTGCCTGGACATTGCTAGGGTCAGGGTGACTTAGTAAACTCTGTGGGGAGTTAATTATTGTAGACATAGTGGGTCCTACCCAGATTTGGATAAGGAATTAAGAGACATATCTCCAATTTATTTTGAAGACATTTAAGGTCAAAAGTCAAATTATTGAAAAGTGCCTATAAGTGTATATATAGCAAGCATTAAAATGTCATGGAAATGTTGACACTGTGTCTTAACCATGCTTTATAGATTACATGGAAATGTCATTCAAATGTTGGAGACAGTCGGTCTTACCCAATTTGCAAAGGAGGGACAATTATTTTTATTAACCACCAACTGAAACAAAATTTCAAGGTCAAAGATCCAGTTATGGGAAATGCCTAATTTGATTCTAAAAGACCTGCTGCAATAAACTTTTGCTTTTGAGTGACTTATAGTGTAGAAAACTTTCCCTTAACCCTTGCAATGCTGCAGCTACTTTTATAAAAGACATAAGACCACTAAAATGTTTGAAAGCCATCCAAACCCTGCCATGTGGGTATTCATTGGAAAGCTCTTCCTCAGTACTATCAGATTAGTATCAATTAGCCCGGGTTTCAGTCACTTTTCAGGGTTTTTTCACATTAATTTGTTTTGACCAAATTAGCCACCAGTATAAGAGTTAATAATACATGTATTCCTTCCTTGGTATTAGGTATTTAGTGCAATAAATATGAACCAAACAGTCTATTGAAAAGTCGAGAAAAGTTTTCTGGTCTTAAAAAAGTAATTTTATTGTGTGTGTACAATTCAAACAGCCTTCATTTTACTGATTTCCAAGTAAAATTAGTTTAAGAATTTCCTTTTTTTTATCATCAGATTAAAGAAGCTATTTGTATACTGGTACTAACTAGGGATTGACAGCACAATTATGAAATGGTACAGTAAAAGAATGCATTATTTCATCTGTTACCTTAACCAGGATCTTAGCCAGGATTTAAAAACTGGGTGCCCCAAATAGGCTAATGTAAAATTGTTGAGCGCCCAAATTTTTGAGGGGGACCACAATATACTCAGATTTCATCTATAAATATGTATAAATTTATCACAATAAGGCATGATATCCATGTACAATGTCATCGGAATTATATGGAGATAAAAAAATTCAATTATATGCTTGAGATTGACATTTTAAGAAATTCCTCATAAAAAGATTTGGGTGTGCTTTTCAAGGCTTTGGGTGTCCAAAAAGACACCCAGACGCCCTGCTGGCTAAGACAATGACCATAATATTTGCCCCTTACAAAAAGAACCCTCATTAAACCACGGGTATACCACGTTTACACCACTAGAACTGTGGCTGAAACAGGTTCAATTTCAATTTCCATAATCTACAGTGGTGAGTGCCTGAGTGGTAGACCTGTGGTCATAGTTTTAGCCAGTCATTTTTAGTCATTTGGACACCCAAACCCTCGAAAATCACCCCTCAGGACACCCAAATCTTTTTGAGAGGAATTTCCAAAAATGTATTATTATAAGC
>CAWWDR010000799.1:0-27694 GCA_963942565.1 Maea johnstoni | reverse complement strand
CACACATTTTACTCCCGCATCTATTACTTAGACAAATCAACTAGAATTTTTAGGTAAACACGCATCATGCTTTGTTGGTCATTCCATATTTGTAATACGAATGGCAGAACGTGACACTGTATGTTAAACTACAATAGCACATGTTTTCCCTGGTCTTAAAATATCCGTCACGTTAGCGCCATCTTTGTTTTGTACTTCAAACTACATTCATACCGACACTCATATCGACGTTCAAACAGAAACCATATATCCAAGCGAAGATCAGAAGTTTAAACATGAAGCTAAAACATATTGATCCGGCTAAGCGTTGACGCATACTGCATTGCGCAAACCGAGTTATCGAAAATTTGGCATGTTGTATCTTCTTTGCATACCATATACTAGATTTCCTTCTACATGTCTCAGAAGTTGAGTATTTATGTATGGTTTCATATAATCAATGAATAAGACTACTAATACACATGCATATAGTGGTGAATGTGAGAACCATCAGCTTAATAAACCTAAATTATGATCCGGATTATGAATAATCTGTTAAGAAGATCAGATAAACCACGTGCGAACATCACTCTGCTCGCTTGGCTAGGTGGAAATCACTGAATGGATGGAGAGATAAATTTTCTACGCTGACTAAAGTTAATTTTGTATTTTCCAAAAAAGAAATCAGAATTTGAGTTATGCAAATTGGACGAAAATGTCGAAGAGAAGCCATACACATGTATGTTGCTATGTATATTGTTTATACAGAAAGCATGCATGTCATATATACACTAAACGCACCCTTTTTATACACGCTCAACCTTCACAACCCGGGTGGTATTTCACTTGGAAGGATCTCCTAAGACGAGGAGACAGCTTATGGATTTAGATACTCCACTTGGCATCATTAGAGGCATTTCCAGTGGTGAAATGTTTACTATGGATTAAGGGATCGGCGGGAAACAAGTTGTATTCCTGCATGTGACACATGTCCATTTCTCCCACGCTGGATTAGGCTTGCGATTGGTCCGTTCCCGCCATCGCACCGGCTGCAGCGCCTGTTCAACTGAAACGCGATCAATTCCCGTGTATGTTTCAACCGCAAACATTCCATCGCCGCTACGTGCTCGCTTCATATATATTTTAAACTAGTTAGTCTTACAGAGAAGACAGCCGGTGAGCATCCTAGATGACAGTGGGATATTATAAGCAGCAGTCATGAGCGGCGTCCTTTTTTGGAGTATGACATACCTGTGGGTCATGTGGTTCTCAGCCACACTAAGCGGTAAGTGAAAATTAACTTTCTCGTTGGCGTGTTTTGAACACAATGGACTAGACAATATGAGATTACTATTCAGTGATAAAAGTTCTTGATCAGTTTTGCTGAAAGAATGTGAAGGTATCAATTAGATAATGATGGTTTTAAAGAAAGTGCGGTAAGACACAAGATTGTTGCATGGCCATTTATACATATAGAATGGCCGGTATGCATGATGCATGATGTTTGTTATTATACCACCCAACCAACCTGTCTGTCATACAAGTATATATATATATATATATATATATATATATATATATATATATATATATATATATATATATATATATATATATATATGTATATATATATATATATATATATATATATGTATATATATATATATATATATGTATATATATATATATATATATATGTATATATATATATATATATATATATATATATATATAAATATATATATATATATTTATATATATATAAATATATATATATTTATATATATATAAATATATATATATATATAAATATATTATATATATATATATATATATATGTATATATATATATATATGTATATATATATATATATATATATATATATATATATATATATATATATATATATATATATATATATATATATATATATATATATATGTATATTTAAATAATATATACAGCGTAATCTATGTGGGTGTTTTCCCTATGATACTACATTCTAATACATGTTGGTCCTCCTTTACAGCCTTCTTATGTTTGTGGTATGACAACCTTCTATTGATGTGTCCTAGTGATGTATGAGATGTGTGTTGGAATTTTCTTTCTCCACTGTCTGATTGGGAATACCACAAAGCTGCTGCAATATCAGGCTTCATGAATATGTTCATATTAGATAAAAAGAATCATATCAAGTCATCTTAGACAAACGCGCTGGGATCTTTATATCGTTTATTGAATCATTAGGCCTTTACTAATGCGCTAAAAGACAAATCAATATCAGTAACTTATAAAACATAGTCGTTTATGTTACTTTGTTACAATGTTCTAAAATGAACTACAATATGGTATAGTATATTTGTCTACACTATTCTATGCTAAACCATGCTTACCATACTAAAACATACTATACTATATACAATACTACACAAGACTATCATATACTCATATTTTACTGTTTATATATATATATATATATATATATATATATATATATATATATATATATATATATATATATATATATAGGGCATTATACAATACATTAAATTGTCATACACAATGCTTCTATACTATACCATAACTTACCATACAATACCATACTCTGCTCTACCCTACTTCTATAAAAATGTGCATTTAAGTTAATGTTGATCTCATAGCATATATAAAACGAAACAATCCTAATGCAACTGATTTTATTTGCATTTAGAACCAGCGAGAATTGTCATATGCTATACATATATGCATTGCTGCACTGCCATTTGCATTTGACATTTATTTCTAACCGGACACATTAGACACACCTGTAGCATAGTATACAATTTATCTTCAATGCTGTCTCAGGCGGCGAATAGCTATCAATAAATATTAAGTTCAAAATCATGTCAACTACATTCCATACTTTCGTCAATGCAGATTGTTAGAAAATGCCATGTAGATACAATTTTAATTTAGTCTTCGAAATCAGGCTAAATAAATAGTTGATGGGGTTATTAGGAAGAGATAAGCTATTTATTCCAAGTAGTTAAGAGGTCATTTCAATGTTTAAACATTGCACCTAACAAACAGTAAACCATACAGTAGGAAGAATGTCTCTAGACTCTGTATCGATATTGTTATTTATGAATTCTTAGAACAACTCTCTCTTCCCCATAGAAATAATACGACCCATGATTGAGTTCAATGGCTGTAATATTTGAATGAATGCCATTAGATTATTGCCCTAAAAGTGGAGTGGTCTCGCTAGCGAAGTAACAGTCTTGGTCCACCATACATTGATTCTCATAAGTGTATACAATCGGTTCAAATGTTTGGACTTGAGGGCGGAATAATTCTGCAAACCACGACGAACAGGGGCAATCGGGTATACGTTAGTATTTTTTTAATATTCTCAATATTCTTATATATATATATATATATATATATATATATATATATATATATATATATATATATATATATATATATATATATATATATATATATGTTACAGTAAGACTGTCAAACCAGGGATTTGGCCAAATCCCTGAAGCGTTCAGTAATTTGGCCAAATCCCTGTTTCACTCAGGGATTTGGCCAAATCCCTAAAATGTTTAGGGATTTGGCCAAATTACTGAAATAAGGAGGCTCATATTTGACAACTTTACTGGACACATTTCAGGGATATTGTCAAATGACAATGAGCCTCATTTTATGATAAGTTGATTAATAGTAATGGTTCCTGAATATCAAGGTATGAGTATTTAGCTTACTTTACACTGGTTTTATCCGGAATAATACATTCTCAACCAAAATCTCTTACTTTTTGGATGATAAGGGTGATAATGATTATAGTTATCTTTACATTCAGTATGTTTGTTGTTATCATTATAGGTAGCAGTGGTGGTAGTAGTACAATGGTTGTTGCAGTATTACTGTGTTGGTTGTTTGTACATAATAGTAGTGGTAGTAGGAGCAGCACCAGTGCATCAGTAGTAGTAGTAGTAGTATTGGTTATTATTATTATTATTGTTATTATTATTATTATTATTATGATGATGATGATGATGATGGTGATCACAGTAGTAGTAGTAGTAGGTTATTATTTTTATCATTATTATTATCATTATTATTATCATTATTATTATTATTATTATAATTATTCATGATGATTACAGTATTAGTAGTAGTAGTAGTTTACTAGACTCATTTTAGGGAAATTATCAAATCTTGCATTTTGGGAGTTTATCTGAAGTTCTGTGAGTTAACATTTATAATTGCATTCAGAAACCAATTTATCACGATCATCAAGATTGGTTACATTGTATTTAACTATAAAGACAAAGTTTCTTATATCAGGATTGCAGTTAGGTCCCTTAATTGGGACTGAAATAAGCTGATGTCTAGTGATGAGATTGGTTACATTACACTTAACTACAAAGACTAAGGTAGGGATAGTATGATCCAGCATTTAATAGTTTTATTATTATTATTATTATTATTATTATTATTATTATTGTTATTATTGTAGTAGTAGTAGTAGTATCACAATTAATTTTATTATTATTATTATTATTATTATTATTATTAATAGTAGTAGTAGTAGTAGTAGTAGTAGTATTACAATTAATTATTATTATTATTACTATTATTATTACAGTAGCAGTAGTGATATTGAATTGTCATTATAATTATTATTATCTTTTGTAGTAGTAGTAGTAGTAGTCATTATTATTATTATTATTATTATTATTATTATTATTATTATCTAGACGATGGTAATGAATACAGAAACAGTATACTAGTTGTAGTTTATCAGAGATTGACAATCAAAAGCATTTTCCTTCTTTGATTGCTTAATTGAAGTTCTGTGCCCTGACATAACTGCATTCAGGAAGGGATTTATAACTACACTCATGTTTCAACTAAGTGTTATCGTCAAAACAATCAAACAAGGAGGCATCTTCTGATGTAGTTTGATCACTTAATTGCATTCTGAAATAAGCTGATAAGGTCTGTGACTATACCTTTAACTACAAAGATTAAGTTAATTTGATTATAATCCAGCTAAATGATTGCAATTGCAATGGAGAAATGGCTATATAATGGGTGTACAAGGCATGCTCATTCAGTTCTTTCTTGCATGTCAAGCAACATGGCACAATCTACCCTTGAGACAAAGTTCAGGGAAAAATTATTTGAGAAATACTCTCAGTGTCAAAAGTATCTAATACCTAAAGCTGTATACTCTCAGACCATTGAGGATCTGAAAAACGCAGCTGAAGTTCCTAAGACCAAGTCACATCACAACTACTACATCCTAAACAGGTATGAAGTACTTCAGTGTGGTGATGTGGAGAAGCTCATCAAGAAGAGAAAGTCTCCAGAAGACCGGCCAGTCTACTTTGCAACAATAGAAGACACCTATGACATCATCACCAAAGCTCACATTGCAACTGGCCATGGTGGCCGTGACCGGATGCTGAAACATCTCGGTCAAAAGTATGCCAACATTACAACATATGCTGTTGAGCTCTTCAAATCCTACTGCCTAGTGTGTCAAGAGAAGAGGAAACGACCCATGACTAAGGGTGTTGTTGTCAAACCTATTTTGTCCAAAGAATTCAACTCCCGTTGTCAAGTTGATCTTGTTGACATGCAGTCAGCCCAGCAAGGCCAGTTCAAGTGGATCATGGTGTACCAGTGCCACCTCACAAAGTTTGTCGTTCTGCGGCCCCTGGCTTCCAAGAGAGCTGCAGAAGTTGCCTTTCAACTGTTAGACATCTTCCTCCTCATCGGTGCACCTGCCATCCTTCAGAGTGACAACGGCTCAGAATTTACAGCACAAGTCATCACAGAGCTCAAAGAGTTGTGGCCAGAGCTCATCATGGTTCATGGCAAGCCCAGACATCCACAAAGCCAGGGATCTGTTGAACGAGCTAATGGTGACATTAAGGACATTCTAGTAGCTTGGATGAGTGACAATGATACCCGGGACTGGACAGTGGGACTCAAGTTCGTTCAGCAAAAGAAGAATTGTGCTCATCATGCTGGCATAAAGCAAACACCCTAAAAAGCCATGTTTGGGGAGGACCCTAGAATTGGCTTGACATCTTCTAGTCTCCCACATGAAATTCTCGAAAGGCTTCAAACTGAAGATGATCTGCTAGCGCTCCATCAGCCATCTCCCACTGCCAACCTTGAGTCTGCATCCGTTGAAGCCAGTGTGCTACCTTCTGCCTCCAATGAGCCACGATCGCTGCCTTCTGCCACCAGTGTGCCACCTTCTGCAACCACCCAACACCAACCTGCCACAATTGAACCACCAGCTGCCACCAGCGAGCCATCTCCTGCTACCAGCCAACCAACCCTTGCCACCAGTGAGCCATCTCCTGCCACCAGCGAGCCATCTCATGCTACCAGCCAACCACCACTTGCCAACAGCCAACCACCACTTGCCACCAGCGAGCCATCTCCTGCTACCAGTCAACCACCACTTGCCACCAGCGAGCCATCTCCTGCTACCAGCCAACCACCACTTGCCACCAGCGAGCCATCTCCTGCTACCAGCCAACCACCACTTGCCACCAGCGAGCCATCTCATGCTACCAGCCAACCACCACTTGCCACCAGCGAGCCATCTCATGCTACCAGCCAACCACCACTTGCCACCAGCGAGCCATCTCCTGCTACCAGCCAACCACCACTTGCCACCAGCGAGCCATCTCCTGCTACCAGCCAACCTCCACTTGCAACCAGCGAGTTATCTCCTACTACCAGCCAACCACCACCTGCCAATTATGAACTACCACCGACACCTGCCACCAGTCAACCTCCTCTATCAGCAACCAGCCAGCCATCTTCACATACATCTACCATTCAGCCTTCATCAAGCTTCCAGGCACCCTTAACTCCTAGTACACCCCTTGACAAGCGGCTTCAAGACATCTCCAATCAACGCAAAAGTGCACGTGAGGCTCAGCTAATCCAAGCAGAACGGATGGTCAAGCGTGCCCGTATTGACTTAAAAGTGGGTGAAGCTGGTGATAATGTTGCTGTTCCAATTCCTATGGTTGACAGGGGTAGAGGTGATCCAAGAAACATTCTTGGAGTTATTTTGGATAGGGATGAAAATGACATGTACAGAATTGCAGCATCTGGCGGACAAGGTTTTTTCCATTGTGACTGCAGTAATGGCAAGAAACAGTGTCAAACAAACAGATGCAAGTGTTATAAAGCTAAGAGACTTTGTAACAGCAGATGCCATCGCAGTTTAACATGTCAAAATAAGAATTAGTCAAGTGAAAATATTGGTAACAAGGTTACAATGACTTTTTTCACTTCCAGATATCTTACTAAATATAAGATCAATCTTATTTGAAAATCAGACCAGAATTGCCAAAATGTTCACAGGAAATATGGAAAATTGATCCTATAAGCTCATTTGGTTATTTCTTTTTGATATGTAAGATTTATTGAAATATAGTTACCAGATGAGTGTAAATGGTGATAAATAATAAACCCTTTGCATACTGGAATATTGATAGTCCCATGAAATTACCTACAACTGGAATTGTATCCAGTCTATAAAGGGTTAAGATAGCCTGAATGTTAGTTAGTTAAGAAGTTGATAATTCAGTTTAAAGTAGGGGCTGGGACAAATGATTCTGACACATAAAGGTGTTTACATAAAAAGGAAATAAAATCCTCTGTGACAAGTGAACATTCAGGAAATACATAGCGTTTTGTACCATATAAACAACAATAAATATACTGACTTTGTCATAACTGAGAGGGCACTACAGGGCGTCCCAAAGAAATGCAATTAATCCTCCCCTTTTCCAAATATTTCTTCAAAACAGCTTTAGTAACATCAACAATGACTTCATGGTTGAAGAGAATAATATCTTAGAGATAACCTGTTATAGTTTCAAGCAAATATAATCATCCATAACAAAGCTGTGAGGCAAAGTTTGACCTCTCTATCCTCTAGGATTGCATTTTTTGGGGGACGCCCTGTATGTGTAGAGCACAACCGTCAATAGTGTAGATATTTGTCAAATTTACTAAATTCTTGTGTGTGGTATAAGAAACCTTAAGAAGTACTACTTCAATTTTCCACATTAACATTATTTTTTCACTTTTCAAATGCATTGTTGATTGTTATGATAATAATATAGTATGTTATTTGTAATCTGTGAGATAAATCAGGAATAAAGTTCATTAAAAAGACAGCCTTTCTTTGAATCCTATTTTTACTAAAATAAATGAGGGATTTGGCCATATTACTGGAGCATCATTTCAGTAATTTGGCCAAATCTCAGGACAATCACAATTCTTTTCCCCCTGACTCCAAAGATGCAATACCAAAATTGTTTAAAAAACAACAAAACAGTTCAGTATTTTCTAGGATTGTAAGTGTTTTAATATCTTATTAATTTTGCACATCAACCCCCCTTCTCCTCAACTAATGACCCAGGGGTCAAGAAATCCTCAATTACAGCAGAGTCCTATATGCTTATTATAACTGTGCATGAAAACCTATAATTTTTAATATTTAAAACCACTTCAATATACTCAATTCCATGGTATAATGTAGGAATTCTTTCTAAGTATTGCAAAAACTTTCCATTTCATATGTATTTTTGTTGTATTATAGTAATCATACATCTTATATGTAATCAGTGTGATGATTCATGCACATAAGTCATTGAAAGGACATCCTATCTTGGATATGACTTGGTTGAAATAAGATTCAGGGATTTGGCCAAATTACTGGACCATCATTTCAGTAATTTGGCCAAATCCCTAGACATTTTAGGGATTGGCCAAATCCCTGAGTGAAACAGGGATTTGGCCAAATCGCTGAAAGCTTTAGGGATTTGGCCAAATCCCTGGTTTGACAGTCTTACTGTAACATATATATATATATATATATGTGTGTGTGTGTATCGAATAAAGTGTACACATGTCTAGTAACGCTAAGATATCATTGCAGTCCTTTCTATGTAACGGTACACGCACGCAAATGACCTGATATAGTCATGAAAATGAGTCTGAATGAATAGTTGATGGAGTTATTATTTATAGCAAATAAGCTATTTGTTACGATTGGATTTGAGTGCATATCAATATTTCAATACAAGCTGCGTAATCAACTGCGCGCCGTCAAGTAGATGTATAGTAGAATGTGTCTAGACTTATGTTATCGATATATTGGAATGTTTGGTACAGTCTCTCTCTCTCTCTCTCTCTCTCTCTCTCTCTCCCTTTTACGCACACACACACACACACACACAAGGTATCCTGATTCTGGAAATTAAATTGCTTATACGAATCTTTATATATACAGTTAATCGTTAATCATATTTATCAATATTCTATCAACTCAGCTCGTGTCGGTAAAGGTAAGCTTTAAAAGGTTATGCAGATATGCATATATATATTTTCAAAATTCAAGTTAATCCTTTTTTGTAATATACAATGAATGTGTATTGCCATATTTTACTGTTATGTTGCTAGCAAGTTATTGGCATTATCACATTTATATGTACTTGATATTACTGCTCATTTCAAAGAGTATCCAAACATAACTCTGATAGAATGTGGTTGTTATCAATCTAATAACAAAAATGCTAGGAGTGACCACTTGAATTAAACGTGCTCTGCTCAAAAATATTTTCGTGATTTTAATCTGTATTTCTGACATGCCTTTTTGAAATATATCTACATATGAATGCTATTACGAAAATATTTTTGATATCAACATGCTTATCTGCTGCTTTAATGGAGTTTATGAGTACATTTGAACGATAAATAATTCAGGAGTGACAGGTGTTTTCTACTGTTATCATCAATAATGAACTATTGGGAAATCCTCACAGGCCTAATGTACAATAAATACTGACTAGACGTACAATTCTAGCAGCATGGGAAAATTGACACAGAGTATAACCGCATTATTTTTAGTTTTTCTTCGACTGTCTAGTGCGGTTCAATTCTTTGAGGTACATATCTTTATAGTAGAATTTTATTTTTCATGCGATCTAAGATACAGTGCCGATATTTAATTCCTGCACCGAATGCGTGGGCATCCCAGGCATAATAAACGACCGTATGCCCGATTGCTACCCAGTTTCCTTGGCATATATGTATGGATGACCTTATAACTGAACGCAGTTTTTATTCGCAAGCTACCGTTGACATTGATGTGTTTGGATTATTTTCTTGACATCATAGCATGGCGTTCTATACAACCAGGCATTTGCAGACGTCCGGTCGACTGGTGCAGAAATTAAATGTCTGTACTGTAGCATAACACTTAAAACCCTGTATTTCATTTCTGAATAGTTTAACTGAAATAATATTTCTGGAAAATAATGTTAACTCTTACGCAGGAGTAATTTGCAATGAAATGAAGTGTACATGTACGATGGACATAAATATGGCTAAAACATACCAAACAGCAATCCATTACACGATCTTCCATGGCTAGTTGAAACCAAAGTGTGTATGATATTCTTCCTGATATCAACACAAGATACTGCTATTGTCAGTTGTTCAAACCCTTTTGCTATAAACCACTTTATCAAAGAAAGAATAT
The DNA here is from genome assembly GCA_963942565.1 of Maea johnstoni. Taxonomy (NCBI): domain Eukaryota; kingdom Metazoa; phylum Annelida; class Polychaeta; order Spionida; family Magelonidae; genus Maea; species Maea johnstoni. Next base: position 17,132 of record CAWWDR010000799.1, on the reverse strand, counting down.
ACTGAGTCTACCCTTAGGCTAAGGTAGTTTCATTAGTTAAAGTATGTTGATAACAATACGGCTTCACTTTACTAATGAAATATATAAGAGAAAGAGACTGGCTGCATATTTTTCTATTTCAATTGTATGACTATAGATAACATAGTATGCTTAAGAGAACAATCTTTTGTTGTATACATAATTCATTTAGTCAATTGGTATTATATAGGTATAGCAGACAAAATGGAGCCATTGGTGTAGCAGCTGTTATTGCTTTAAAGGTTTGCAGCCAAATCCAGTTTAGGACAACCAGTACATACATTGTACAGTATTAAATTAGGGTCAGACGTTCCATGGAAGTTTAGATTATGAGTGTCAGTATCGAGTCTACACGTCTGCAACAACATAACCAGTGGTGAAAATTATATGACAGTAGCCCACCGGTCCGTTTCTACCAAAAATTTGAATGGGCTAGTAAAAGTCTATGTTTACTTGCCCAGAAAGTCTGCTAAATATTCTGACACAATTAATCTAGTAAGCACACATCCATTTTCACATTTCGTCTATTAGATTATAACTGTCACAACTTATAGATTCAGCACAATTATCCATGACTGTTCAGTTATGAAATGGCTGTTGGCTAACATTTTGGTTATCAAAGTGATATGGACCCCTAATTTTTCTGATGGACGCTAAACTATTCATCTTGATGGACCGTCTGACCACCGAGGCTTAGTAAACTGTTTCAGCACAGCATAACGATATCATAGTTTTCAAAATCTAGAATTTTAAGATTTTGTTGGTGAGGAAATAGGAATTTATTCTATCGCCTCTTCAACTTGACAAGTAGGAAAAAACGGAGTGTCCGTCAAATAACAACCGTCAATGTCAATTTTGTCATAGGAAATAATGCTACTTAAAAGTGTATGGTATAGAACATAAATAACAACTTCTCGCCCTAACCACTTAAACGTGAGCATGCATATACATTTTAGACAAAATAACATTTCCAGCAGTACGAAAAAAAATTCAGCAAAAGCTGCTTGTACTCCTCAACAGGTCTTTTAGTGCGCCATTTCACGTATTTTATCTGAGTATCCTTTTTCCTGTGTGGCCTAATGGTATTTACTCAGAATCCATCCACCGTTCCTATTCGCAAAGCAGCGTTTTGTTTGCATTCTACAAGATCTTGAGAGAGCGTGAGACGACGTGAGACTGCCTATACAGGGCGTCCCCAAAAAATGCAATCCTCCCGTTTCCCAATATATTTTCAAAACAGCTGAGGTAACATCTAAAATTACTTCATGGTTAAATAGAAGGATATCTTATAGACAACCTGTTGCAGTTTCAAGCAAATCCGATCATCCATGCCAAAGCTGTTTCAAGCAAATATATCTATCTATCTATATATATATATATATACTGTATACCTTGTTAATATTGCGGCGGTTTAATTAATGCGTACTATATATATAATACTGGTTTTTCATGTCTCCTCGCCAGGAGCCAGAGCAGAATGCTAAAAATAGCTTGGTCAGTATGCAGGTTTGCATTGGAAATTTACCTTGTGTTGGAATGATAAGGGGGTCAAACTTTACATCACAACCTTAACTTGGATGAACGGACAATGCTTGAAACTACGGCAGGATATCCCTAAGATACTCTTCTATGTATCTATAAAGCCATTTTTGATGTTACTTAAACTGTTTTGAAAATATATTGGGAAAAGGGGAGGATTGCATTTTTTTGAGACGCCCTGTAAAGATCTCAGCCAACACTGCCGCGGCAGCAGGAGGAAACCTTGGCCCTTTCACAACTACTCCAATATTGAATCAGTCAATGTTTGAAGTAGGAGGAGAGGGAAAAACGACGCTCAGATGCCTTTTCCTTGCATTAGCCGGGGCTCAATGCACGGGACTTACCGCATCTCCATTTCTCTATCTCTCTACCTCAGTGGCTTGTATGAAAAGCGGTCGTGATTAACCAGCAAATGAATGTGGTATCACATGTTTTTCTCCATATTGCTTCTTGTCCGAGATTGAACGAAAGGAAATAACCCGAATGACACTAATCCAATATGCATCGTATGTGTATGTATGTTTATTGCATATATATATATATATATATATATATATATATATATATATATATATATATATATATATATATATATATATATATATATATATATATAGATATAGATATATATATATTTATATATATATATATATATATAAAAATATATATATATATATATATATATATATATATATATATATATATATATATATATATATATATATATATATATATATATATATATATATATATATATATATATATATATCTTGTGTCGGCCAAATTTTGTGTTGGCCATATTACCAACCAGCAGCATATCAAATGTTAATATAACTTAATAGAAAGATTGTAATGGAGAAACATGACAACGACTAAGTCGCATTTATCTTAATTATCTTTAATATTAATTTGAGATCACTTTAAATGCTAGTGATTGTATGTACATACACAAACAGCCGATAACAGAGATTTTGATCCACTTTATAATTTCCTAGGCATGAACACATTTGCCTGTGTGAACAAATCTTTTGAAACAGTTTGTTGTCAGAACTAAACTTGTTGATCAGTTTCCGCCCTAGGTGCATAAATCTTTTAAGTGAATTGCTTCAGAATTAAATTAGTTGATATAGGTTAGCATGCGTATGAAGAAGCTCTTCACCAAACTAGCTTTAATCGCAAAGAAGTAACCTTAACTTCTACATTTATTATATCTAACCAAAAATGGGTATTAAGACCAATGAATTATGTAATCTATGTAATGAACAACAAGAGACCAATATCCATGCCTTCTTAGATTGCAAGCATATTCAATCATTTTGGCTGGAAATAGAACACTGGATTTCAAATATAAGAAATAGTAGAACACGATAAGACCAAATACAAAACATCGTTGGTGACAGAGATTTAACTTTTGGGGTAAATTATTATTGGGGTATACTATTCTAGCAGCCAAAAAACAATCTACAAGTGTAGATTAAAAGAAAAAAAATTCCATGCTGTAACATGAGTTAAAGTGAGGAAAAACAATATTTAAACTGCCTTAGATATAATTTGAAAACGTCTCGAAATAGAGAAAAACAGTCAGAATTTGACAAAAGATGGGACAATACATGGAAAGGTACTACAACTCCACAAGGTTAGTCGCCTGCGAACGAGAAATACCGTTATACATATGTACATATATATATATATATATATATATATATATATATATATATATATATATATATACATATATATATATATATATATATATATATATATATATATATATATATATATATATATATATATATATATATATATATATGTATATATATATATATATATATATATATATATATATATATATATATATATATATGTATATATATATATATATATATATATATATATATGTATATATATATATATATATATATATATATGTATATATATATATATATATATATATATATATATATATATGTATATATATATATATATATATATATATATATATATATATATATATATATATATATATATATATATATATGTGTGTGTGTGTGTGTTGACTGAAATGAAAAAAAAATCCATTCTTGGAGATATTATTTAAACAACTTCTACATTTAGTCTATTGGTAAGATATGTGCTATTACCCTGAACACATTCAAAGTGTGGGGTGTGTTTGATATGAAATTGCAGCATACTTAAATCTTTGCGTTTCAGCGTAGTTGTTAATATGGTTCTTTTGACGTTTAATACATAGCCTGCTTCCCCGCCAATACATCACGAGTGCAAACAACCAAAATCACAGGACGCATTTGTGTGGAATCCATATTTGTGAGGCCATGCAGAATGATGTTCACGCCTCAGAGTAAGTGTTGAAGGAGAACAAAAAGCGAGAAAATAGCAAGACATCCCTTGGCGCAATGAGCTTGCATGTCGGGTAATCCATTTCCGATGTCTTGTAGAAGTGGCTCCGACCATGCGTGAGATATGTAAAACTACTGCAAAAGGTCCCTACGGTGCGCTAAAAGACTGTTGCAACTCTTACCTCGTCACTTATATTATGATTGCTTTCTCGCGTACTGAGAATATCTGGCTATGAATAATTTTGCAATTTGCAGTCTGTTACGTTGGTTACGTGCATGTTTCATTAGGACATAGTGCGGCACATCCGCTCTCCACATTGATGCTGTATTATACTAAGCAAGTTACGATTATACATACACACACACACATATGTATATATATACATATATATATATATATATATATATATATATATATATATATATATATATATATATATATATATATATATTATATACATATGTATATATATATATATATATATATATATATATATATATATATATATATATATATATATATATATATATATATATATATATATATAGATAGATAGATACATATATTTATATATATATATATATATATATATATATATATATATATATATATATATTATATATATATATATATAATATATATATATATATATATATATATATATATATATATATGTTTCCCTTCAGCAACACTCAGATTTATGAAGAAATGTATAATAAAAATGACCTATATGCAATGAGTTGCCACTACCCCGTTGGTTCAATTTGAAACCTTCTTTGCTGTAGGACAAGAATTCTACTAAACACATATATCTCAACTGTATTTCGCTAAAGATTTACGCGGAATCCAGTGAATCCGTCTCCTTCGTGTCGACAAAATTATTGGGTCTAGAGGACAGCCGTGATTCGCTGCGGATGATTTATAGAAGAGCCATTGACCACGACAATCTACAAATCAAGAGGATTTCATATTGGGGAAATAAATATGCCCCGCATTGCGAGCGGTAATTGCGAAGCTCATTCGACTGTCTTAATATTAATCTTTCCGTTCATTTTCATACGGCATCCGTTTTCTCGGCGCCAACAGACTCTTGACATTTCTAGCCATTCATTTCTCGCTCCAACATCTTCCATTCAGAAGGGAAACTGGTATTCGACTTGTGTTCAGCCAGGCCAGGAGTTGATATGACACGTGATTACTTGGTTGCTTGCCATGTCACGTCAAATGATAGGACTAGCTTATGAAACCATTTCATGTTTTTTTTTTCATATATGTTTTTTGGATTTCGGAATAAGTGAATATATTTTAGTATACGGGTTAAGATTGTGCGATTTTTCGTCCATATGTGCGATACACCTAGAGAGAGAGAGAGAGAGAGAGAGAGATTTCTACAATTATTGAAGAAGGCAGTATGGTTAAAGGTTGTTGAAAATGAATAGTTAACATTTTTCAATAAAGTCCTCGTGTCGCAGCAATGCCATGAAACTAAAGTTGATTGGTAAAATATGGCACTCATTATCTACTGCAATTGTAGTTTTTAACTATGTTCTCTTCAAAATACCCACAGGTTGATATATATATATATATATATATATATATATATATATATATATATATATATATATATATATATATATATATATATATATATATATATATATATGTATTATATATATATATATATATGTATATATATATATATATATATATATATATATATATATACATATATATATATATACATATATATTATATATATATATATACATATAGATATATTATATATATATATATATATATATATATATATATATATATATATATATATATATATATATATATATATATATATATATATATATATATATATATATATATATATATATATATATATATAAGTACAGTTTACTCTTCTGTACACTATAGTAGTTAACACTAACTCGATGTGCTGATCATGACACTCGTTTCAACCAATCCATACATTAATGAGAAAAAGAACACCTGCCTCTTCTAATTAGAAAATGTATTTGGTCGTCGCCGGTATAATTGAGTTGTAATCAACAACATGAATATTTATTTAACGTTGTCCTAATTGTTAACACGTGGGATTGTTTGATTACAACCGGGTTGAAGTTATTGATTTAAACTGGACCACAAAATAATCAAAACATCTTTAATAAAACCAGATAACATATAACACAAATCAATTCATCGTTTGTCATTTGGTGGAAGTTGATGTGTTAAATAACACCTTAAACCAATCAAAATGTTTCCCGGAAGATACTCTGGTAAAACACAACATAAGTCAGTTGTTTTCATTTGATTAGGTACGGCAATATAATGCATGATTATGAGTTAATTCCTGATTAACAAGCACCAGGTTCTAGGGATACGACCTGGAGTTTCCAGGATAAAATAATTTGACATGCGCCCTGCAGACATCCGGTACGTGGCGAATAAACGACTCATGCTGGGTTTTGTCTGACGTCGCGGCGAGCAATAAAGTAGTTGGTAAATCAGCCGTAATTCTGTGAATCGGTCGCCCGCTGATCAATGCTCTATAATGAATTGGATAAACGCGTGCTCAGTCTAATCACCAGTGATGAATGGGGGCACAGAGGGACTCGTTGGAGGAAGAATCTTTGCCAAGGAACATCCAAATTCGATTTTAGGCTCCTGCGACGTATCAGATCAAATTTTCACTTTGATGTCGTAACGTATTTGTGAAAGCAAACAGCCTGGTAATAGGTTTTCCTATGAGCTCAAGAACTTTATCTCATGACGGTCTGATTCTTGCCTCGATTGCTGGTAATGTTGAGATGAGAAATATTATTATTGGGACTAGACGGTAGTTATTTAAGAGAATATTGGAAGTAATAACTCCGATTTTACCTTATTTGTTAGCAGTCTTTGCGCTTGCGTCTTTTCCACAAATTAAGTAGTCAAATCTTTGGTAGTCATGTCGACAAATTTCAATGTATCTAGTCCAAATTAGCGGCACCTACCAGACATACTGGCAGTACACGTTCATGTACAAAAAGTTTCATGCATGAAAAAATCGTGGCATGGCAATTTTATGCATTTCGTTTTCATGCATAAAAATATGAAATTTCCAATCATAAAAATGACATTTTCGTGCATGAAAATAATATATCCATGCTTGAAAATGGAGATATTGCCACTGGAATGATTTTCACGCCCCACAAAATTGTAATTTGGTCTGTATACTTTCATGCATGCAATTTTCATCCAGGGGAATACTAGTAGCCAATTTCATTTTACTTTCCTGGGATTGCACCTAGGTCTTCTAATGTGTTATTTAATAATTCGTATTTAGTTTCTAACCTACACGTATAGTTTAGTAATGTAATATATATTGACCATATTCTCTGATATGAAATTGCAAATACAAAAAAGATCGTTTAGTAACCTTTGAATTGTTTTGGCTGATATCGATATAGAAATATGTAAACATAAATATAGAGTTTTACCTTTACCTTAGATAATCATCATTGCACCATACTAGACCAAAAGACAAATAGGAGACTGCAGACTGTATTGCATTAACAATACAGATGATATATAAGTTTTATAAGGTGAACTGTACTCCCTGAATCCAATGCAGCACTAAATTTAGTTAATATCTGAAACTTACATGTATCGTTTAGCAACCTGTATAGTACCTTCTGGCTGATATTGGAGAGGAAATATGTAAACATAAAGTTTTAGCTTAACCTTAGATAATCATAGTGCATATAAGAGGAAAGGTGTCCCTAGGGGTATAATTGTGACTATGAGAAGCAGTTAAATCAAATAATTTCCGATATGATATCAAATGAAAAATTAAGAATAAACATGGCATAGATTTACTTGCCTGTGTAGTTTATGTTAAATCGATTAAAAGGGAAACAGACTGAATTATATCTCCAATTAATGTTTTCCTATATATTCCATCACATCTTCCCCTCATTTTTGTATCCTGTAAATATGTTATATTTAACTTTATTCTTATGTCCTCTACTCATTTATACCGTACAAGTATGATTTTGTAACATACCAATTACAGTCAATAAACATACATACATTCAAGGTATTCCATATACACTATCCTGTGACACAGGGCCATGATGTGCAGTAGGACATATACCATATAGGCACACAGGCATGGCTTGCGTGCACGTCTAAGATGGTGGTCTATCTATGGCGCCAGTCAAGGTGTGACAATACAGCGTGTGTGGTATGCTGATAACACACACCGCAAACAAGTTCTTACTTTGAACACATCATTTGTCTTCGGTTCAGCGAGGATCATTGGCGCCTTTCCTTTCATTTCTTGTATTCATACCAAATGATAGCAAGGCAATGAACATTCCTATAAATGCCTATTATACATATATATATATATATATATATATATATATATATATATATATATATATATATATATATATATATGTATATATATATATATATATATATGTATATATATATATATATATATATATATATATATATATATTTATATATATATATATATATATATATATATATATATATATATATATATATATATATATATATATATATATATATATATATATATATATATATATATATATATAATTCATGAATGTTATTCTTCAAGTCCGCCCTAATGCAAATTAAAAAGTGCAACCAAGATGGTTTGGAATTGTGACTCGCCCTCTGTATCTGTCGGAGAATCTTGCTATAGTACCTGTAGTTAATCCACGCAGTGCTGGTTTATGAAAAAAAAACTATTTTATAACATCTTGATCATTATTCACAGCTGCGTCGTAATGTCGATGTAGTTTATTCACTCAAGTTTCTCTCATTGAAAGCAATTTACCGGCGCAACTGACTGCCACAAAGGCCTTAATCACAACATTGCAACAGGGAACTCACCTTGCCCATTAGCCAGCGACTCTCTATCGAGCTGGCTGAATACTAACCACGAGAAATGCCTCCTTTCTCATTATTCCCGCCTTCATCTGTAGTCTAGAGGCGGCAGAACAGGGAGTAGGGTATAGCTAATGGAAGTTCCCCCCACCAGAAATGGCGGTAATAATCCCCAATCACTTTTGCAGTAATTTGTAATTAGCCTAATTGGTTGCATGACGGCGGCAATGTCAGGCAGCATCGAACGGCGGCCGGGGCGGAAGACGGGATGCGCACGCCGCCTCGCGCCTCACGCTGCTGATGTCTTAATGGACACCCACAGTTAGCGCCATTAGTAAAGGTAAAGGTATTTGGTTTAGAGTCTTGTATCCACCGAAGCGCTCACACGACCTTCCATCCCTAGCAGGCCTGTACTCACGGAAATCATTTCAATCCCCCGAGGGATATTCCAGAGCAGTTGGCAGCATATAGCGCACAAGCTCTAAGCACTGCCTTATTTATGCTAGGTACCCATTTTGCAGCTGGGTAGACTGAGGCAATATGGAATAAACTGTCTTGCCCAAGGACAGACCAAAGTGCCCCGGCCGGGAATTGAACCAGCGACCTACTGATTACTAGTCCGACACCTAACCAACTGAGCAGTGTATAAGTGGCTGCATGCTTCGTAGGGACAAGGCACGAGGCACAGGCACCCCTTGTTGTACCAAACAAAACCAAACAAAACATACGTATAGATAAACTTTTGTTAATGTTTTATATGCACACATATCGTCAAAGTATGTTTGTATTCTGATTGACTAATGGCTTTCGCAATGGACGAATCATACAGAATACTACTACTAATAATATGATAATAAAAGTAATAGATAAATGACTTGCAAATAGTGCAATATTGAAAGTAATACAGGTACTAATTGTACTTATTAAAATAGTGCAGTTAGATACGCCATAGCTGGGTTCTCTCCTTTTCCAAATGGTTGCAATAGCATGCTTGTGCGGATGATTTGAGGGAATTCTCAATGGGTATAGGTATTGTTGGTAAATTGAGACCGGACAAAACAGAAGGACAAACGAGTATTGGTCATTTTTCTTTTCTTTATATGTTGATTTACCTACTTATATTTCTCAATGCAAGTTCCGTATGTGACAGTTTATTCGGGCCTATGCGCACTCGTAATGTTCTACTGTGTTTTAAGCTCTAGTGAAGTTCACTCTTACATACTTTTTTATTCTGTCTTATTTTGTAACTGTACGTTACAGTCACCTTGGCCAGCCAGTATTGACTGATGAATGAGAAACGCTTTCTGGGTCAAACCTGCACCATGACTCTAGCAACTTTTTGGCATTGAGCAACTTCTTATTCAACTAATATATATATATATTACTTGAGCGTATGATCCTTGGTTCCGTATTCTTGTATCTTTTTAGCTTACTTCTATTTATGTTTATTCACACTTCTGTACTTATTTTTGTTCATTGTATTTGTACGACAATCTATATCAAGAATGAACGTCAATAAAATACATACATACATACGTTGAAAAACCAGAAGGCACTGCAGGAGTTTGAATTAAAGCTTGCATTTTGTCTCATGTTTGGGAGAAATCATCCATGGTCTTGATAGCTGTATATTCGCAATAGCAATTCAGCACAATTCATTTTTAACCGTTCGTTATTTGCATATAGAAACCTTTAAAAGAATTTTCATAAAGCCAATTGAAAAATGTTCTTGCACAAACAACTATTATGCTGCACAGTTGCAGTTTTTCTCTCTCACCATAAGTACAGCAATCTAAATTGCACTGGTACAAAACCATGCAGCGTGATAAAAAGCAAGCGTAACCATGGGAAAACTACAGATGTTTAATCCACGAGTGTTGAAACAATTTCTCGCTTGAAAACAAAACCGACATCGCTATTAGTCACCGGTAACCCCACAGCGCTTTAACCAATCAGACATGGCCGCCGAAATCAGACCTGGTGGAATTTTGGAATGAGCAACTGTGTGTTGACAACTTCCTCCCCCACACCCTCTGTGAGTCTCTCACAGTGACTAACTATAGCCACCGGCTCCGTAGCACCATTCTCGCATGTACTTAAGCAAACAAATTGGTCCGGGGCTGATGAGCTAAGAGGGGAGCGATCGATGGAATTCTACGCCAGTTCCATCTAAGATAAATTCGTTAGTGAAAACACCCAGTGTGGGTCCGTAAGCTTTTAGGTAATGTCAATGTTTGTGAGGAGATCATACGTTTCCCCGGGCAGCTCTGACACAGAACTCTAAAAGCCGTAGTCAGATATTCGCCCCCACTGCCGGGCCGTCTAACGTGCAATGCGGCAAGTATTTGCTGTGTCGCACATCACACGATCAGGTGTCTTAAATATAGGGTTTCATCCAGAACTATATGCTTTCTGATCATAATTTAACCTGGAAAAGAAGATAATTTGTTGGTTGACAAACGATAGATATTTAGACTTTTTTGAAAATCGATAAGTGTAATGGATATACGGACATCATTGTTATGCGTTAAATTTCATCTTAAATACTTTGAAAAGAGTAGATGGCTGTTAGAATGTTGGCCTTTAAGGATTTGAAGCATGCCCAAATTGCGTTTATTTATCCGCCGCTACCCCTATGGAAAAATCATATCAGTCGAATCTTGTTCAGTGGAATTGCTAAACCTATGGCATGTTATAAAACTTAAGTCAGCAAGATCTTGTTATCAGATGATCAGACGCATATTCGAAATTAGTATTCGTGTTGACGGAATAATAAAAAGGCCACGCTTTTGTGTAGGAAATGTCTGACAGGGTTAGAATGACGTTAACTTATCATTTCAAAGAGCAAAGATGCACATGTTTATGAATAATACAACAGTGTACTTTGAGTAGTCAATATTCAGAGCATTTAGTATTCAGAAATGGAAATGGAGTATTTGCTTACGTTTTAAAAATCGGATGATGACTTTTCCTTTAGGGCCGTTCCATTTAAAAGTGTGGTGGGGGGGGGGGGGGGGGGGGGGATGGAGGTGGAGGAACGGAGGATAATTAAAGATTCGACATCAGTATATCGGACATCATATATGCCAGAAATCATATATAAGCTAATGAGATAAAATAATTCAGAATTCGGCCCCTTTCAAAAAGACTTTTCGTTCCTCCTCACCCCACACTTTTAAATGGAACAGCCCTTATAGTCAGGCGGATTTGAGACGTATTTTGGTCAAATCGTGCACTTTGTATTAAAAGCGTGAAACTTGGTATGGTGGTACATATAACTATTCCGAACATTTTCAGATATGGAGGCGTCGCACCAGTGCCCCCTGGTGGCAGGTGGCGCCACCTACACTTTGGCTCGCCTTCCAATCATATATGGCCTATAAAACCTGACTTTAGAGTGGCATAATAGTTTGGGATTATGATGTTTAGGTCTTTAATCAATCAAATTAACTTCAATAAGAATATATGACAGGATATAGGGCAGCAGTACCCTTAATTCGCAAAGAATAAGTGACGTAAATCTAAAAAAAATCTAAAAAATTGGCTAAAAACGTTCATTTATGTAAAGAACATTTAGAAGTTATGATATTTTCTAGAGAATACTGATAGAGAAAGCATGGTTGTTGCTACCATTAAGTATTTTTTATTGAATGTGCCACATAAATGATTCCTAGCCCCCCTTTTGACCCCCTAACTACTTGTACAAAGATATGTGTATGTACAAATTGAAGTTGACTACGCATTACACACATGGTAAATAGTCACATCTTTGTCAATTCCCTGTTTCATTGACATTGAATATTATTTTTGAAAAGTATTTAATGAAGATAGTCTAGAAGTACCCCTTGGTGGAAGGTGGCGCCACCTGCAACATGGCCTTTCATCAAATGGATGTATATGAATCTGTGAATATAATCCAATGTCTGTGAAACTTCCCATATGTATTTTAGATAATAAAGTATGAAGGCCTTCCTTCAGTGCCTGTTGTACTATGGCACCATCACTGACTTCAAGTCTGATGCAATTGGCAGGCTAACTTTTACTATTTTATTTCACTTTGGAGAGTTTTTAGTCATTTGCTTTTGACTTTTTTAAGTGCGCCTAGGTCGGAATCATAACAAAATGATATTCATATTTTTCCTGTGATAGGGGGCCTAATGTATGATGGGAAATACATGCATCTTTGCCCAAGTTAGATGAAATTGGATCATTTTGATCTGATTCAGCTAAGTATTGTGACGTACCTTAAAACTTAAACACTGTACAATTTGACATGACTAACACATGAGCATATTTTTGGGACTATAGCTTAAGCCAGATGTCAATTTACATAATTGGGCACCATCCCCACCAGGGTGCAACATAGGTTCCAAAACATTAGTTACCGAACGGGGCAAGCTGCCCCTTATGTTTACTTGGCCCGCTGGCACTTGCACTTGCCCCATCACAGTAAAACAAAAGTAAGTTACATTACGAGGACTCTGCCAAAAATATTACTTGCCGAACGGGTCAAGTTAGGGTATTGTTCTGCTTGCCCAATTGTCGTTCTTTGCCAAATTCACTTGCAACTTGCAATGGGGCAAGTGGTTTATATAATGTTGCACGCTGACCACAGTAGCACAATAACGCACACTTCAGGTCAGCCTTAGAACATTTGAAATTCTTTTGGCAACCTTTCTTGCAACTACAGTGTAGCAGTTCCTGACAGGACCATTTTGACTGCCATTTGGGCTGGATGGAAGTGGACTAAAGCCTGGCCCAAGCAATGGCCTGCTTGATAAAACTGTGAAACAGTGGAAGAGCCGCAGATTTTTGTTCACCTAGGGCACTAGAAATGTCACGGGCAGCTAAATAGCGGATGTGACACTGTGTCCTTCTTCCATGGTAACGGGAAAAAGAGAGCCTAGGAAACTTAGTCAAGAGTTCCAGTGTTAATCCCAGTATTTGCAGCATTATCAAGCCCTCTTCCTGAAGTGGCAGTAGATATGATGGCAGTCATTGAATGGTATGTTGTTCTATTGTACGACAGGATGAGTGGATATGTACTAGTCAACCAGGCACAAAAAGAAATGTTAACAAAGAAAGGAAGAAATACAGAATAGATACCCCCTTCCCAATCAGCTCTAAATTGAACACACAATTTAAAGAGGGCAGCATTTCAACAGGCCATTGCTTTAGTCAACAGGCCACATCTGCACAGCCTAAGTGAATGGGAATTGATCAATCCCCAAGAAAAATGGCAGCCAAAATGGTCAACACTGTCTAAAACCAATAAGTCCTGTCAGGAACTACTACACTGTGGTTGCAAGAAAGGTTGCCAAAAGAATTGCAAATGTTCTAAGGCTGACCTGAAGTGTAATGAATTGTACTGCTACTGTGGTCGAGGGTGTTCTCTTACATAAAAGGTAAAAGTTCAACTGTTGCCATCTGCTTAAAGCTAGAATCCTACAAAATATGTTCTTGTGTTAGTCAAGTCCGCCCTCAACATTCCTGTGAAGCAGCCCTGCTACAAATGATTGACACTTGGCTGAAAGCAATTGATGATAACCAATTAGTGGGCACAATCTTTCTAGATCTTCAGAAAGCATTTGATGTTGTTGACCACAGCATTCTGGTAAAGAAACTGGGTCTATATGGACTAAGTGAAAATTCTGTGAAATGGTTTTCCTCTTATCTCAGCAACCGTAAACAGAAAGTAAGTTTAAATGGTTGCGTTTCTGATTTTAACCCATTCATGCCTGTAGCAGCCAAAACTGCCTGACAATTTTGGTGATATCTTTCTAAGAAGAGCAATATTTAGATAATAAGGAGAGTTGTTAATCTGAACTCTATCTACAACTCTCCTCCAAATATTTTGCAAATTTTTGCTTCATTCCAAGGTTTATTCTTAAAAGTTTGACAGGTCCAGATGACACTAGTGAAATAGATCTCCAGGCATGAATGGGTTAAAGAAATCACAGCAGGTGTCCCACAAGGGTCAATCCTAGGGCCACTATTATTCATTATCTTTATCAATGATATGTTTATGCATGATAGTAGTGTAGATAATAAGAATAGTCTTTATGCAGATGATTCATCCTTGTATACTGTAGGTAATACTGTAGCAGAAATTGAGATGAACTTGAATCCAGACTTGAAGAAAGTTACAAATTGGTGCACAAAAAACAGAATGTTTATCAACAAAGCTAAAACAAAATCTATGCTTCTGTGCACAAGACAGAAAAGAATGAATTTAGACAGTACCCTTAAAATCAAAATTGATAACGATTATTTAGAAAATTCAAAAAGTGAAAAGGTTCTTGGGGTAACAATAGATGAATTTTTATGCTGGACAGAGCAAGTTGACAAAACCTGCAAAAAGATCATTTTCAACCTACATACTTTAAAAGAAATAAAAAAGAACCTCCCAGTTAAAGAGAGGTTGTTATTTTATAACTGCTATATTTTACCACACTTAAATTACTGTTGTTCAGTGTGGGGAAACTGTCCGGCAAATCAACAAAACAGGATAACCAAATTACAAAAGCGGGCAGCCCGCTTAATACTAGATGCCGATTTGTCAATTCCATCTTCTGATCTATTCAAAAAGCTTAAATGGCTCCCTTTTCCTAAATATGTGGAATACCAACAGTCTGTCACTGTATACAAAAGCCTTAATGAGTTAAACCCCCATTATATGAACAAACTTTTCTCATACACACAAGAAAACCACAGCTATGGTACTCGAAATGCAACCTCCTCACTATTAGCTCTTCCAAAATGTAATAAATCAATTGGCCAAAAATGCATTTCATACTCAGAGCCCAAAGTTTGGAATGGCTTAACTGAAGCAATCAGATGTGCACCATCTCTACCTTCCTTCAAGTCTCGATACCTAAAAGCAATGTACTGTACTACTTTGTAACCCTGGGGCCCTCAGACTACTTGTAAACATGCCAGAGGGCCTCAGGGAAGATCCTTACCATTGGACTGAGTTACCCTCTTTAAATAAAGATTATTATTATTATTATTATTATTATTATTATTATAAGTCCAATTGTACAGTTCTGTAGAATAGGAAAATAATCCGAGTGGGGTCAGTTCAGTATAATGGTTGGATGTATTATTCCTGTCATTAGAATGTTAACCTTCAATATTGGCATTTTGGAATAAAAAATAACGGAAAAATCCCCAAATCACAAATTCGTTTAATTTTCACCTCAGATTAATTTCATATTCTACAGTATTTAAGTTTTAAGGTACGTCACAATACTTAGCTGAATCAGATCAAAATGGTCCAATTTCATCTAACTTGGGCAAAGATGCATGTATTTCCCATCATACATTAGGCCCCCTATCACAGGAAAAATATGAATATCATTTTGTTATGATTCCGACCTAGGCGCACTAAAAAAGTCAAAAGCAACTGACTAAAAACTCTCAAAAGTGAAAGAAAAATGTAAAAAGTAGCCTGTTAATTGCATCAGACTTGAAGTCAGTGATGGCGCCATAATATAACAGGCACTGAAGGAAGGCCTTCATACTTAATTATCTGAAATACATATGGGAAATTTCACAGACATTGGATTACATTCACAGATTCATATACATCCATTTCATGTTGCAGGTGGCGCCACCTTCCACCAAGGGGTACTTCTCGACTATCTTCATTAAATTCCTTTCAAAAATAACATTCAAAGTCAATGAAACAGGGAATTGACAAAGATGTGACTATTTACCATGTGTGTAATGCGTAGTCAACTTCAATTTGTACATACACATATCTCTGTACAAGTAGTTAGGGGGTCAAAAGGGGGGCTAAGAATCATTTATGTGGCACATTCAATAAAAAATACTTAATGGTAGCAACAACCATGCTTTCTCTATCAGTATTCTCTAGAAAATATCATAACTTCTAAATATTCTTTACATAAATGAGCGTTTTTAGCCAATTTTTTAGATTTTTTAAGATTTGCGTCACTTATTCTTTGCAAATTAAGGGTACTGCTGCCCTATATCCTGTCATATATTCTTATTGAAGTTAATTAGGTTGATTAAAGACCTAGACATCATAATCCCAAACTATTTTGCCACTCTAAAGTCAGGTTTTATAGGCCATATATGATTGGAAGGTGAGCCAAAGTGTAGGTGGCGCCACCTGCCACCAGGGGGCACTGGTGCAACGCCTCCATATCTGAAAATGTTCAGTATAGTTATATGTATCACCATACCAAGTTTCACGCTTTTAATACAAAGTGCACGATTTTTCACAAATCCGCCTGACTAACTCCATAAACCAGCAGTTTATTTCCCAGTATCTA